>JAUELE010132925.1:0-14216 GCA_031471655.1 Diodora aspera
TGAAGCTTGTTGAGTTGAGACTGATGGATTCCATAGAGCAGACTGTTACAGTAGTCGAGCCGTGATGTAACTGTGGCTGCTGCATTCTGTACGCGTTGAAGCTTGTTGAGTTGAGACTGATGGATTCCATAGAGCAGACTGTTACAGTAGTCGAGCCGTGATGTAACTGTGGCGTTTACAACACTCTCTGCAAGTTGTTGGTTGATATAATGTCTGATTTGACTTATATTTCTCAGATGGAAATAGGCTGCCCTGCAGACTGAGTTTACGTGGATATCCAGATCATAGATGGAGTCCATTATCACACCACGATTGCGGGCATGGCTAGAAGAGACAACTTTTGAGTTTCCAAATTCCAAGACAGGAAAACGTATTCTAGGCCTCACTTGCCGCGTAGAGAAAATCAAGACCTCTGTCTTCTCCTCGTTCAGTTTCAGAATTTTAAAAAACATTTCAATAGGATTCGGCAAAAGTGGAGCACTTACATGTGCCGTCTCCTTAGATGTATATACATTGTAAAATATATCGAAATACAGAAAATAAACAAACACATGTACACAAGAACTCATAAACATAGCACAATGATAGTATGACAGTTCCCAAGCTTAATATAAACATTAATTAACAGTTTGAATAAACAAAACCTTTAAAATTACATACACATTGTTGTATACTATTATTTTAGTTTAGATCAATTACCATACACAAAGATGCTATCAGTTATCCGTAGAACGCTTATAGTTGCTTTTATATACTTTTGAACAGACTTAAATATATATAACTATGTTGATAGCTAGTGAAAGAGAAGTATCACCGTAGATAATGGTTTTAAGATAAAATTTGCAATTTACAGAGACAAAACTATTTATCATTCTCTCTCTCACATAAACAGTGGACATTCTAAAAAATAATGATGTACATATTCACAAGGTGCTAAACAACTGCATGATAAGACATTGGTCAGATTGACACGAAGTAAATCAGCATTAATGAGCTACAATTGTGTCTCAGTCTTGTATGTAAAATGTTTAACAGTCTATCACCACACAGAACATAGTTAGGAACTCTATTGTTGAGTGAAAGTATCTTACACATTCAGCAATCTGTTGACACAAAATATACACAAACACCTTCAAACAATCCGCTAAATGTAACCATTTTCACCTCCAAGATAATTTGTTTTATTTGGGATTTCATTTCCTTGAAAAGTAGCTATTCTGGATGTCTTCACGTTTTAACTACTCGCCAGTTTAATAACCATTAGTAACTATGAATAACTTCTCTGCAGTTACAAAATGTGCCTTGTGTTTGTAATGACGAATGCGAAAAGAAGGAAGGGTGTCAACTTTTGACCAGTTGATATGTCGTGCGCACGTACTTACTTGATAGTTGTGTTGGCCGAAAAACTCTCCATTATCACACATTTTCACCTCCAGCAGCCGCAATTTTGGATAAGAAGGCTATTACATTTTGGCAAAATTAAGACCTAAGAATTTTTATAAGTCTTAAGAAAATTCTTTAACTTGAGAGTAACTTTTACCATTTAGTGAGTTTTCTTTGATTTAAGAATTCTTAAGGTTCTAAGAAATTTGATAAATACGGGCCCAGAGCTTTTATCAATGCATTTGTTTGACGCAGAACTATCCTTTCAAACAACATTAGTCTCAACAAGTCCCACTACACATGCGCTTTGTTAATTATTTTTTTAAAGGGAATTAATTTACAGACAGGGGGAAATGAAGAGGAAATAATAAAACGCAGGCAGAACGCATGCAGAACGCGTGTTGAACGCGTGCAGAATGCAGGCTGAACGCGTGCAGAACGCATGCTGAATTTTGATCTGTTGTGTAACAGACTCGTATCGAGGGGGGGGGCAATGGGGATGCGCGCCCCATCCCTGTTAATTTTCTTCCTATGTTAGCACCAAATCAACCCTCAAATATTATGTTATCTCGTGACAAGGGCTGCAATAAACCCTTTTGCACATCAATTTTCACAATATTCATCCGTCCAACCCCCTTGAAAATATCTTCATTAAATACTTATGTTAACTGTTAAATAAGTTTTACCGCAAAAAATCACACAATTACAGACATAACAGTAAAGCATATTTGTGTTATAAATCACAATCCAAACAAATTAATTTGGTCGCATCACTTCTGAACGTGCGCCACGTGCGCTTGGTAACACTCGGCTTTTGTCCGCAAAGGCCTATATGAAATCGGGCACCACCCATTGCGATTACATTATTCCTCAGCCATGAGTAATTTTCTCGCATGTCGGCCTTCGGAAGGCATACTAGTCCTCTGCTCACAGTTACTTCCCTTAAGTTCAACAAGAAACGGATGATTACATTGGTAAATGACTATACCTTTTGTGCGGCCTGCTCATTATATGTTTAAATGGAAATATCTGTCCAGTTCTGGGATTTCTTTTGCAGGTAATATTTTGAACTGTGTCATAAAATTGTAATTGATTTTTTATTTGCACCAAATGAAGCCGCTACCAGGCTGTGAACTTTGGTGATATCTGTTGCATTTCATATGAAATAATGTCGTCTCAGTAACCGCATTTTGCGAAAAAACGAGCCGGTCACCGTCAGTAATAAATACCATTTTCTCACTTATGAATACACCCTCTATGTGATTGTATACAGTGTTCCGGTCCGACAATGTTGTGTAACATTCTACAGAGCTCTACATTTGGCCCTTCTAATGATAAACAAAGAACAAAATGAATTGTGGTCCTAGGCCGTGTGTTTGGAAGGGAAACGGAAGTCACAAGTGAGAGTTACTCGCCCTTAATAATGGAAGGGGCGGTAACTAGTAAAAGTTCTACTTGCCGCTAAAAGAATTTGAACCGTACGGAAACGTCGTCAGCGTGAATCGAATCATGGTACAGGTGAAAGTATCGCGGTTCTCGGTGCACCGCGATGACCCGTTTTAGCCCTAGTTCCAGCTATCTGGTGATGTTCCTTGTGGCGTGTTTTTGCACGTGTTACAATTGCTGAAAAAGTGCTTCCTCAGCATACATTACCTCAAACGTTATTCCTCTTAAGATTGAATGTTAGTTAGGCTGTTCTTTGCGGTGTCTTTTACACAAAATATAATTAAAAGTTAAGTACCATGATATGTCAGCATCACTATTGATCACGTAGAATGAACCCTTCATGTATTTCTTATTACAGTTAGCATTCCTTACCTCGCCATACCTTTATTACTTGACCATAGATTGCAGTTAGAACCCAGGGACCTTCAACTGCACACTTCAGTGAGATCAAAGCGGTTCAGTGCATAAAACGTTTCTATATTTGTTGGAAACATACAGAGACATATTAATGCCTACATTTGTCTTGTTGCTTTTAGACTAACTACATTACCGTGTTTTTGTTATTTCAGGGGTCGATTAATCTTCATTCAGCTTTGATAAAACTCTCTCAAAGACTTTTTCGCTCTTTCATGGCATAGATTCGTATTTGTAAACTGAAGTGGTTTTTAGGTCTTGATTGGTGGGAGAGTGGCGATAGTAGCTGCTGATACAGGATGAGTTTGTAAATACCAAATATGATAGTCATAATCATCATCATCATCATCATCATCATAATCATCGTAGTCGGCGTCATCATAATCATTATCATCATTATTGTCGTCGTTATAATCATCAGCATCATAATCCCGTCTTCTCCACCATCTTCATCAACAGTCCGAATTACCTCCTTTCATCAATCATCACTAATGATATCGCCATTAGACATGTGTTGACATCACAACTCCGAGGTCTATTACAAAACAGCACGCATCTGTAATGTAAAGGACTGGTAAGCTACATGCAGAGACCTATTTATGCCTACATTTATTTCCCTTAGATGGGCTGCGTTATCCTGTCTTTCTATATTTCAGGGGTCGATTAATCTTCATTCAGCTTTGACCATACTCCCTTGAAAACGGTTTTTACTCTTTTCTGGCATAGATTCTTACTTGTGAGCTCGGTAACTGGTCTGTGTAGCTGTTGAGGGGTGCTATGAAGAGTTGTGTAAATGTCAAATCTGACACAGATCAGGATCACCCTGATCTTCTTCTGAATAAAAGATTGTTCCATACCTCGTCGAGGTTCAGAAAACTGAACTTCTTCGTCATTTTTGCTTGGCCCTGCTTCAGGTACAGCTAGAAAAGGGCAGCTAGTTCCACGGACCTGCCTCTGCTTTTACATACCTTTAATTAACTTTAGGGCTTCGGGGTTTTGACAAAATTCTAAGATAACTGAAATATTATCCCCATTACTATTTTTACACCTACAGGCCCGTTCCTCTCCCATTGGCACTATCGTTACTATGACACTTATCGTCACTATTACCACTGTCTTCGCCGTTATTACTATCGTCATCATACCACTGTCGTCACCATTACTACTATCGACACTCTTACTACTATCGTTACCGTTACCACCATCGTCATCATTAACACTATCAACACCATTACTACTATCGTCACCATTACCACTATCTTCACCATTATCACTATCAACACCATTACTACCATCGTCACCATTACCACTATCTTCACCATTATCACCATCATCACCATTACCACTATCTTCACCATTACCACTATCATCACCATTACCACTATCATCACCATTACCACTATCTTCACCATTACCACTTAAATCACCATTACCACTATCTTCACCATTACCACTTAAATCACCATTACCACTTAAATCACCATTACCACTTAAATCACCATTACCACTATCTTCACCATTACCACTTAAATAACCATTACCACTATCTTCACCATTACAACTTAAATCACCATTACCACTATCTTCACCATTACCACTATCTTCACCATTACCACCATCGTCACCATTACCACTATCGACACCATTACCACTATCTTCACCATTACCACCATTACCACTATCTTCACCATTACCACCATCTTCACCATTACCACTATCTTCACCATTACCACCATCGTCACCATTACCACTTAAATCACCATTACCACCATCGTCACCATTACCACTATCTTCACCATTACCACTATCTTCACCATTACCACTATCTTCACCATTACCACTATCGTCACCATCACCGTTACTACTTAAATCACCATTACCACCATCGTCACCATTACCACTATCGACACCATTAGCACTATCTTCACCATTACCACTATCGACACCATTACCACCATCGTCACCATTACCACTATTGACACCATTACCACTATCTTCACCATTACCACCATCGTCACCATTACCACTATCGACACCATTACCGCTATCTTCACCATTACAACCATCGTCACCATTACCACTATCGACACCATTACCACTATTGTCATCAGCACCACTTTCGTCACCATCACTGCTGTCATCACCATTACCATTTTTGTCACTATTACTACAATCGTCACCTTATAATCGATTACTACTATCGGCACCATTACGATCACTTTATTTACCATTACTTTCTTAACATATAACACCTATCATCATCTTAATTCATCACCATCATGACCATCACCAGTCTCAACCTTACCACTATATTCATCCATTACCTTCTTTCACCAATCATCACCAACGATATCACCATTAGAGTTGTGTTGGCGAGATCTATTACAAAACGTCATGCATCTTTAATGCAAAGGACTGATTACCCTTAACATTGCCAATCTTCTATCCTGTATATCCTTTAGATTATTACCCCGGCACGTTTAGCATGTCAACCTGGGAAACATCGTACTCAATTTGACAGCGACAAGAATATTACAAACAGATATTGAGCTGCTTCTTCTTTTAACACTCCTAAATCCAATCAATAGAAGGGCTGAATGGTCTGTACTTCTACGGAGAGCCGTGGGGGAAATCTTTTCATGATGTACTTGTTAGGACCTCGTTATGTACACATTATCGACGGATAGGCCAAATCAGACCGCATGTTATATCATTAAGCATAGCCGAGTCTTTCCTATGTTTTATGTTCAATATCCGGCCCGAGACACTGTATCGTGCTAAGCTTCCGCCGATTAAAGCTGGGGAAAGAACCGAATAAAAATAATTTGAAAACTGCCCAGCAGGACGAGCGTAGGAGATGTTAAACAACGTTTTAAGAGTTTGATGCAGATCAATATAGAAAGTAGACAAGTTTATTGACATCTGAGTTCGAAAGATGCTGAATAATTCTGAAACCGAATCATGTTTTTATTCTTGTATTGATAAACTGGAAATGATGCATTGTAATTAATAGTCTTTGCAAGTAGCTACCCTAATTGATCTGACTACATTAAAGGCATGGTTTTATTGCATTTATGAATATACTGACGTCCAAAAGAAGGTATACCAAGATTTTGAGAGACTACTGGATAAATTCGCAAATGCGTTGAATATACAAGAAATATCCCTTCAAGACTTGGAAGGTTTATTAATGAGATGATATCAATCAAATTACACTCACCGAAATCCAAGCATCCTTTTGATCAACTATGGCATATAGACGTAAGGGAAACTAATTGAAATCATTTGGTAGACTTTCTTTTAGACGTCAGTATATTTAGGTTTAAACAGGGTTAGAAATAAAATTCAACAACATGCTGATATTTAAGACAAGTAAACCGCGATGAAAACCCGATTTGCCACTTTAAAAGTTCTGGGATACGGTTTAATCACTTTTAAAATAGCTGACTTAGAAAGACGACTTTGTAAATAAAGATGAATGCATGTATCTTTTTGTCCCTTTTTGCTTTTTTGCTTGCATAGGTGTTTGATTGAGACACTTTAGGCACACTGTTCAGGTATTGATGCTTCTATAATACTGTCTTATATCGTCGATATGAATGCATCAGACAACAACATCGCTAACCTCCTGCCACCAGATTCTATACATACAAGTACTCGGTCCTGACCCCAGTCATTCGCGGACGTGTACTTCAAAGTGAAAATCAACCCGTCACTTTAATTGGACTTTGTGTTGTTCTCACTGATGAGTAGAACAGAACTGAACTTTGGTCTGTTCATCAGAAGCATACATCGAAACATTCGCTTATATCTGACGAACAGATATGGTTTTATCAGATATAAGTGACGCTGGCACACATTTATGATTTGACCTCTGACCTCAGCAAATATAATTACTTTATGTTCATGTGCCAATGCCATATACACCAGAAAATACGTCTTACGATCACAAATATCTCCTATGTTTTGTAGAGAATAAAATACATCACTAAGCAGGACTACATCGAGCGTCACATGTTACGTGTGGCCCTACAGCAGTAGTTCCCAACGTGGGCGCTACCCTCGGGAGCTTTCGAAGGTTCCATGTCAGCGGTGACAGAAAGAAGGATAGTGGGAGAGGGGGTGAGGAGTTCAAAAACAGGAAGGAGCAGAAAATATATATGTAGAAGCTCTAGCACAAGTAAGTAAGTAAAGGAAGTAAGTAAAGGAAGTAAGTAAAGGAAGGAAGTGTTAAGGAAAGCAAAAGCGATCGAGCGAGTGATTATGGATTTAACGTGGTTTTCGGTAATCTTTTAACCATATCACCACGGTGACACCTACATTACATCAGGGGTCAATCTCAGGGCTGAAAGGGCGCCATCCCGTGTCCAAAAGGGTAACAGCTCGGCACAGCTTGGGATCGCTAGTCAGAAGTTGCTACTACAAGTAACAATAAACACTAATATAGTAATACACAGGGATTTTACTACATATAAACTTCACGTTAAAAAATTGTAAAATACAATTTGTAGAATTACCTATTAGCAGGTACTGAATGTGGACTATGTGGAAAATTCAGTTGCTTAAGTTCATTTTTAGCGAAGTCTTGGTGGCTGAGTGGTCTACATTGCTGATCTTTAGTGCTGGCGATGGGTACCAGGCGGGTCTCAACCGCAGCAGTAGCAGCAGTTACTTTTCAGAAACAAGGAAACCCCCAAAAATTATGTTGTATTTGATCATTTCCCTAAACTATCATGTAATATTTCATCTGACGTCAGATTAACAATGGTTCAAATATTAATACAGTATCGAACTGAAAACGTATAACATACAATACCAAAGTTCATGTGAAGGTTTGCAAAACCTTTGCCGGTACACGTTCTAATTTTGACTTCAACTGATTTGCAGTAACGCAAACCATAGAATGACTTCTACCTTTTTAAGGTGGATTGAAGACAAAAGAACCACCGTGTGAGTGTTCACCTTGCCGTTACGTTTTATAAATGTTTCATAAAATCTTCTCAACGTATTTACCACAAGAAAGGGTACAGTGGGGAAACTGTAATTGCCCTTTGCAGTAAATTCTGACAAGACAGAAAGTTGCCACTCCTCGAGGACTTCGAGGTGTTTAACAAGAGAGCTTAGAACCAATTCTCCAGCCCATTATTCACTTGAGCGAGTGCCGCGCAATGGATTAAACAAGGTTCTTTCTCATGCATATACTATTTCTGAAAAGCGATTACACGGAGACACGCAAGGTACTTTGTACAGAGATGCCGTCTGGATCGATATACTTCACGGCTCAAGGTTCAGACATGCCTTGTTACTTATAATACATGTTCTTTCTTTGGGATTTCGGCAATAAAGCTTGGACAGGTGAAGTATGTTGTCGAATTAATGTCGTATTAGGAGTTTGTTCAACTGCAATGTAAAGTAATTTGTGATGCAGGTCGACTGAGATGATACCTAAATGAGATGGGTAGAGAGTGAGAGTAAACTTTCCATTTAAGTTACTTATACGAAAAGTATGAGGATACGGAAGCCCTGCTTTTCCTGGTTAGTATCACTGTCTGAAACTGAGTTAGTAACCAGACAAGACAGGAAGTTTATTTGTATTTAAGGCCACCGGCCCACATACAAGGATGAATTTGAGAGTGAGAACAATGAAACTCTTACAGATTCAGTAGCAACTGCTTTCTTAGTTCAATGGATAATGTGTACACCTCAGTTGAAGATGGTAATTGTCTGAAACGTTAACTTTAATCTTAGGGATAAATGTCTTTCAGTTGTAAATGTGCTTTATGTCCGTACAGTTTAAGAAATAACGGTTGTTATGCCGCTGATTTCACGAAACGTGAACACTTCTCCAAACGATACGTTGTTCTTAAAGCGCCATGCAACAGAACAGGGCCCGTATACATGAGTTGGTAGTAGCCAACGTCGGAAGTAGGCGTTCGTGCATCCCGTGGAGCTCAACCATAAATTACTTCCGACGTTGCCACTTACTTCCGCGCTACGGGCTTACTACCAGCTCATGCATACGGGCCCTTGTCTATGTTAAATCGCCTTCTGCGACAGACAAGATATTCCAATGTACCAGCCTGTCTCTTCAAAAGTTTCCTGCTGTGGGAAGTATACTCTTGTACCATTTTGTTCTTAACGCATTATCAACGTGTTCAGCTTTCCCAAAACAGATCCATTAGGTTTCAGTGCGTGTCATCAAATCATAGCAGCGCAGTGTAACTATTCTCAGCACCGCAGTAATGGCCACCAATGTCACCAAAAGGTAATCATTTGGAAAGATACGTGCGTCAGTGTCAGATCCAGTGTTGATTGATTGCACATGATCAGCTCGACTCAAGTCCCTGAAAATGTTTTTGTTTTTCCAGCAATTAAAATAGAATCGTGCTTGCGAAAGAACTGATGCAGTTATCGGTTCGGCCATGAAATGATGTCTATGAGTAAAGAGGTGTGATGAAGAGACAATTCTGAGGAGCCATGGCACCATCTCGATAGAATTTCAAATCATCAACGTCATCTAGTAAACCAAGGCATTTCATGACAAGCCTACGCTGACATCTATGGAAATCTTCCTCACCCTTTCTTTGGCCTGCTTATTAAAGCTCCTATAACAAAAATACTGCTAATAACACAAAGATGAACGACATTTCTTGAAGCACATACTGTTGGTTGGTTTATTGACTAGTATGCCTAGACTATTTTGAAGACGCTAAGAATGTAAAATGACTTACATGTATTGAGAGAGAGAGAGAGAGAGAGAGAAGGAGAGAGAGCGAGAGAGTGTGTGTGTGTGAGAGTGTGTGAGTGAGAGAGAGAGAGAGACAGAGTGAGAGAGAGGGGGGTTCAGGTAAAAATGTGATGCTGAAGGTCATTGATAATTTTATAAAATGTCCTTTACGTGAAATGAATTTACGCTCGTAAATTCAAGGTGTATCAGGCGCATGGGGCATTTGCATGACAATTCATGGTGTTGTTGGTGAGAGAGAGAGAGAGAGAGAGAGAGAAAGGGAGAGAGAGAGATGTTATAACTCAGGGTCTTGACAAACGTCTATTTCTAGCTGTACAGGCCTTGCAGAGAGCAGCATCGTAGAGTGAGGCCAACTTTTCTATGCTTTGAGACAGGGATTGGACAAAAATCTGATGCTGATGTTCGTTGTAAGTATATTCTGCTTTATGAAAGCGAGTTAAAGGTACCTTCTGTTTATGAGATGAAGGCCAAACAATGACAAAGCCGGTTAGAGATATGGTGATGAATCAGGGTTTGAACTGTCGCGTGCTAGAAATAAGATACGTCTTTCTTCGCTATATTAACCCCTACATGTACCTACGAGTGTTGTTATCACGTATAAATATCAGGGCCCAAGTAACCCCATGCTCATCGTCAGAGCAAAAATAAGGATATGTTGTTTCGCATCTTTATCTTGTTCCCTCTCCAACTCTATTCTATCTCAACGTGCATCTGCAGCATCCCTCTGCGCATTGTCACTGAACAGGTATTGATCAATGTGTAAGAGTTTACTTGAACTGCGCCGCAACTGGAACATGACGATCAGAATGATCATTTGGCATTGCCTTCAGAAAGCTGCACTCGCCTTTTAGACTCACTAAACAAACATATTGACTCCATAACGAGTTTCTAACGAGTTTACATTGAAAACTTCCTCGGGGATTACACTAGAGTAAACGTTGACAGAGAAGAAATCGATGACTATTTCGAGATTGAAGAATTATTGGCTCTGTTTATTGATATCATCTAAGTATCTGAAATTTTCTTGGTCGTTTTTGTGATGGCCGCGTTGGTTTCCTGTATGTCGCTTCCGCCTGGGGCAGTCTTGGTTGGTTAAAACGTGTTTTATTGAGGTTTTGAATGAATTTAAGGAAAATGTTCTTGATTTGATAGATTTTTGATAATTATGTCAAATGTCAATAATGATTAATTATTCAAATTTAAATGTAATGTAGTTTCATTCCAGTGTTTTTAGGATATACATCATCCTCGAAAACCAGGGCATTATTCCGCCAACGGTCCTTCATATGCCCGGAAATCACTCCTATTCACGACGCGTTTTAACCAACCCGTGAATCTTCCACAGCGAAAGCCTGCGTCCAATCATGTGGCGCGTCTCTCCTAACACTTGGCGAAGTAAAGACGTTATGTGTTTAAATTTATCACGAGTTACTTCTCGTGCAGAGAACCCGACATTCCAATGGTTGTCTATATTTTGCAGAGTTGGACTTTCCATACAGACAAAACGACCATGGTGAATAGGAGTACATCTTGGGAATATGATGCACCGTTCGCGTAGTCATATATGCAGTGGATTTCGAGGATGGTTATACATATAATTTTCTCTTTTACAATCCGAGACATGGGTATACTTTTCTCTTACGCCCAGCTATTGAAGTCAATTCTGCACCTACGTGTATATATATATATCCATAAAATGAATTAAGTAGTCAAATTACTACTGTCAAGATGTTTTCGTAGGAAACGAGAGACATTAAAGTGTGATAAAATTTTAATCTATCAATAATTATTTTGTTTAAGATACCAAAGCTGGTCTGATAAAATATAGTGAAACGCACTGAAAACGCACCGACCTAAAACAATTTGTTTTCATGCAGGACTTGAAGTTATATAACAAATGTGACATAAAATTTTAAGTCAAAATGAGTGTGACCAGTGATAAAAAAGCAATGAACATGATTGTTCAAACGCAGCAGAAAACGTGGTTACAAAACACAAGTTCCAGCAAGATCTCCACGTGAATATCGGAAATTGATGTCAAATGCATGCATATATGGGGTACTAATTGTGCTTGTTAAAAGGCCAATCTCAGTTCATGTGTGAGGCAGCGTAACACCGAGAGAAGCCATGCTAAGCTTGACAGCTACAGAACGTGACCGTGCTCTCAGCATTATCCAGGTCGACCTGACATCACGAAATGCCATGTGTGTTACAACCATTCGTGGTCGACGTGGACCATCAGCGCTGATACCAAGACTAAAATAAATCTATGAAATATATAATTTTTGTATTACTATTATTTTCCGTCAAGATACTGCCTCCTACATTTAATTTCATATAGTCCAGACTTACCTAATTTGATCTAGACTAGCCCAGGGCTCTATGGAAAAGCATTTCAATGTCATGCGGCTGCTACCATGAGTCGCCAATTACAAACTGCTAGCCTACGTGCTCGACGACCGCATGTTGGACCAAGGCACAGGATTGCACATCTGCAGTAAGCAAACATACATCAGCATTGGAGACTGCAACGTTGGCATGGTATTCTGTTTTCCGACGAGTCCTGTTTTCATGTTAGGAACGCCGACGGTCGTGGTGAACGCTATCAAGACGACTGTGTTGTACAGACCGACTGCTGGGGTGATGGAAGTGTGATGGTGTGGACAAGCATTAGTTATCACCATAAGTTATTGAGTCCATGAGGCGACGTTGTATGACCTGCATTGCTTCACGAGGTGGTCACACTCGTTATTGACGTTTTGTTTTGAC
The DNA here is from genome assembly GCA_031471655.1 of Diodora aspera. NCBI lineage: Eukaryota > Metazoa > Mollusca > Gastropoda > Lepetellida > Fissurellidae > Diodora > Diodora aspera. The sequence goes on from JAUELE010132925.1 coordinate 12,761, forward strand.
CGTGCCAGTGTTCAAACAATAATTGCTGAACAAAAGTATGTCAGTGTTGGTGGCTTTGATCATGAATTTTGAGTACCTGGATGTCTTTGTTAAGCTTTCTATATTCAAGTGGTAATTAACCTCCTTTATGCTTGCTCTTCAGATTTAACAAAAAAAGATCTGGTGCTTTTTCAATGCGTTTCAGTATATACATGTTTAGATTTGACGAGGCCATATGGTAGACTATGGTGTTGTCAAGGAACGTGCATGGAATATAAACAGAACTATTTCATGGACTGATTTAAGACTTGGAAAAACAAAGTGTTTCCTACACTTAATGTGTCAAGTCCTTAAGTCACTGTTAATCACTCTCGTGTTACTAATTGTAAATTCCTATGTGTATCAGTAATGCATACCACCCTCTGCATGTTACAGGTTAATTAAAGGGATATCATTTTAAACAGTGCGTTCTAGTATAATCACAGTCACGGGAACTTGATGAAAGTCTAGAAAAACAGCAACATCTACTGTAGTCTAGTTAACAGTTTCAAACTAAATACATATGCACCTTTAAAAAATATGTTTGGATGTGTCCATTCAATTATAATGTCCGGTTATTCCATATGAATCTGTTAATTAGGGTCCAGTGATTGTGGGTCGTGTCAGACACCAGATGTTATCTTGTGTGGATCTAAATTTACCGCGACAGTCAACATAAGAAACGGAAGACCTTGGAGCAGAAGCGTCCGCAGAGACTTGTTAGTGAGACCACCCCTCCCCTGTCGCTTGTCAAAGTTTGCCCTGCAAGAAGTCAATACTCCGAGGAACTTAAGGAAGAAAGGGAAAAAAGGAAGCCATTAGTACGGAGACTGAAAATAATTGGTACTTCTACCAACGGGCGTTCACGCTTCCCTGGTGCATAGTTGTTCAACGCAAAGCCTGATCTGGATTTAGCAGAAAGTGTTCATGCTCCAACTAATTTATTAGAACCGTTTTTTGGAAACATCTGCAGATCTGAAACCTTTTTTTCGAAAAGGTAACTGCAAAAGGTCGAAGAAAATAACATATGTTAGTGTTAACATATGTTTTTGTGTTGGACGAACTTACTTTTATGAGGATGAACCAAGATATCTTGTCCATTTTCTTTACAATGACTGTTGGATTTAGAGGCAAACAATTACATATATGATAATGACAGTTTAAAATTTATTATGAGATGCAGCCAGCTACTGTCAAAATAAAGAAGTAATATTTGGGTCAGAAATTGACAGAAAAGAAAATCTAAAATGGAAAACCAGAATGTGGGATTAATCGAGTGATATACATGTATATCGTGTTCACACACACCTTAACTCCAGGGGTCCCCGTATGCATGAGCTGGTAGTAAGCCTGTAGCGCGATAGTAAGTGGCAACGTCGGAAGTAATTTATGGTTGAGCTCTACGGGAAGCATGAGCGCCTACTTCCAACGTTCGCTA
>JAUELE010133035.1:0-35671 GCA_031471655.1 Diodora aspera
CACCATTCACCTCTACCAGGTTGCTATGTACGCCAGCCAAATGCAGCTTGAAGATGTTATGGAGTCAGATATTACACCATTCACCTCTACCAGGTTGCTATGTACGCCAGCCAAATGCAGCTGGAAGATGTTATGGAGTCAGATATTACACCATTCACCTCTACCAGGTTGCTATGTACGCCAGCCAAATGCAGCTTGAAGATGTTATGGAGTCAGATATTACACTATTCACCTCTACCAGGCTGCTATGTACGCCAGCCAAATGGAGCTGGAAGATGTTATGGAGTCAGATATTACACCATTCACCTCTACCAGGTTGCTATGTACGCCAACCAAATGCAGCTGGTAGGTGTCATAGAGACAGATATTACACCATTCACCTATACCAGGTTGTTATGCGCGCCAGCCAAATGCATCTGGTAGGTGTTATAGAGACAGATATTACATCATTCACCTCTACCAGGTTGCTAAGTACGCGAGCCAAATGCAGTAGGTGTTTTAGAGACATAATATTATATTACACCTTCGTACTGAACTCGGGAGTAATCCACGCAGAAAATAAATTCACTTCATGTTATCCACACACGCGTTTACTAACCTCCAGTCTTTGTCATTTAATTCTATATCTCTCGAAATAAAACCATTTTTACCGAACGGCTTACCCTTGGAGGAAATGAGTCTCGTTTTCAACTCGTGGCAGCTGTAATGTTGCATCTAAATGTAGTGTCGGGATTAAGAACGAATCGTGCACAAAGGGCTGGAATTAATTGCAAAGTCAAACCAGTAAGTGGAGATCTAGACATCAGAGACTTTTGTCTGTTTACTGACTGCCTCGGCGCTGGCTCAGTACACATGGCGGATTTGTCGAGCTCTCGAGATCTCCTGCCATCGAGGGTTTCAATCACGCGGCCCGTAGTTTCGAGTAGACACAATAGATCAATGTTGCATTTATTGCAACACCCATTGATTCCCATCTATTATCTCAACACCAAAAATATTAACATTTCTCTTTGATCTTGGCCAGGACTGGAGTCGCTACGTGGTGTGATTCCAGTCGTTACGGAGACTAGGAGCGTTGTGGAACTCGGATACAAACAGAAACAGTTGCTCTGCAGAATGTCCGTGTATCTAAAACGGATTTATATAGTGCTTGAAACACACAAATTCTGGATAATAGTATGCAGATTAGCTGTGGACGTCTATTGAGGATATGTCTCCAACTACTAAATAATTAACAAACCCAGATATGCCACCAATCGTTTTATATTTTGATATGCCAAATGCGTTGAAATTCTCCTTTATAAATAAATATTTCGATATATTGACAGAAGGAGAAAAGGTAAGGGATGAAGGATGTAAAAGAGAAATGGGTGAAAGCTATAATGGCACTCAAGGTTTCCGAACCGTATACTAAAATTTAATGAGCTCAGCGAACCCCTTGCTAAAATCACCAATTTAACTCAATGGTGTCGATGGTGGCACTATCAGACTCAAACGCAGACTCTCCATAGAATCCCTTGTTAAAACGTTGGAATTTCACAACTGAGTGCCAGTGCACATACACACGCTCACACAGACGCGCGTCGTAGATGAAGTAGAAGGCGAATATGAAGCGGAAGAGAAAACACATTTACTTCGGTAACGCAATATATCGAAATAATCGCTGACACACGTCATCTAGCATCAATCATATTTCAGGAGCGGGCCCTTGCACATCAATACTTAAATGAACTCGAATCGGTAATGTATTGTTACGTTGTGGACACAGTACATTCAGTTAGGGCAGTTATCAGACTTTATGACTAGAGATGTCGCAAGTGTTTCGATTAGCTGTCAGCTGGTATCACGCATCATGTCAACAGATTGCATTTCGTGCGATACTTCTGCAGTTGCAATTAATATTTATATCGCCCTTGTCAGTTGAGGTGCTACTCTCGTGCGCTTCCACTTCCTGTGATGTTGCCGTGGCGCCAGGTTTCGTGGTAATTCGTGGCGAATTGCCTCCCAGACACACGGGTTATATTTGATTGGTGTTGTTGCTGATATAACAGTACATTAGATGGGTACAATAATGCATCGTTATTACTCATTGGAATGATACACATAAATACATACATACGTAATTTACTTACATGCATGTATACGCACATGAACAAAGCATACATAGATCTACATATATACACACACATTTACGCATGCTTGCATTTATACAAACAATCATACATACACTGACGATCAAAAAAAAGTACATACATACATACATACATAGATACATACATACATACATACATACATACATACATACATACATACATACATAGATACATACATACATACATACATACATACATAGATACATACATAGATACATACATAGATACATACATAGATACATACATACATACATACATACATACATACATACATAGATACATACATACATATATACATAGATACATACATAGATACATACATACATACATACTTGCACGAACGCAGACACGCACACACCCATACTTGCACGCACGCACGCACGCACGCACACACGCACGCACGCAAACACACACACCCATACACGCATACATACATGTACTTACATACATACATACATACGCGAGATGTTGCGAAACAGATGTAAATAAACATATAGACCGAGGCACACAGAGAGACAAAGATAGACAGATCAAGACAAGAGACAGAGACAGGATACAGCAGTTGAGAGTACTCACTATAACATTTACACATAACGAATGCTAATGTTATGCAGCATAAGTCGGTCGGGGAGACAGGTTGTCTCATAAGTTCCCATACGACAACGATGTATGTATTAACACTCCTAGTCGAGTGCAGAAGGTTGATAATCTATCTTTATGGCATCCCATGATGCCCCACTGGGAACAAATTAAATGGACTTTCAGATATAACTTCCACTAACATGATTACAGCAAGAATTATTATAAGAGAAGGATTCATAGGTCACGCTCAGTACCAAGACAGATAATTAAAGAAGGTTACTTTAGTACACACGTCTTCAGCATCAACGACAGTGTCTCCGTGGAAGACGCAAGGATATAATAAGTCTTATATATGGACCACAGTCAGTTTTGATCTATTGTCTTTGTAAATCATGTATTAGATTTTGAGAACCATACGTGCATGCGTATTTAACATTTGCATTACATTTCCAAAGAAATTTACTCAAACAAACAGTTCAAAATAAAAATTGACGTATGGCGTTGACCTGACAACCGTATAGGACAGAGACTCCCAGACTTTTACACCATCAATCCCTTCATGGGTTTCTTGATCCCTTATCGACCCCAAGAAGTTAAAACACATGGACCACACAATTACTGAAATAAAAACCAGGATTTGGTATAGAAAAGGGGATAACCCCTCCCACCCACCGACAAACTATAATGTCCAATCGACGACCGATTATTACTGATCACGAGCTTGAATAAATTGGATAAATATAATAAATGTAGATGTACATGTATTTAAATGACCAAAAGGCGTCATCATATAATATTATATTGTATGCTGACGTCAAAAAATAAACTATACCAAGAGTTTCAGAAACAAACCAACAAACAAATGCTTCTATTTTCAGAGATCTTTTATACAAGAGAGTCTTGTTTCGGCACGATAAGAACGAAATCAAACTTCACAAAAGTAAGAACATTTTGTGATGAACGGTGACACACAGAGCTGGTCAAGGTTGTTATCATTGTTCCCTGTGACGTTTCTTTTGGACTTCAGCATACATTTAATAGCTTGGTTTGAATTGTTCAGACCTACTCACACATACTATTTCCCTTGTATATATTCGGTGTGCATTTTTCTAGATACTTTCAACATCCGAGATAAACTGATTCTCTGCAGTACCAATTTTTGGAGAGGTTCACACTGAGCAAGAAAATGTCTTTTGAAAGCAATGAAGGTTTTTGGTGATTCTTTATAAGTTACCAAAGTAGAATATGAGCTGGAATTGACAAGAATTGAGACCACAATAGTCGCACAAATTGTTCAAACATTTTCGTGTGAGATTTAAAAAGAGCATCTTGAATGACCAAAACCCTGCACACAATAGTTCTCTGTATCACGTAACAATCACGATGTGTTCATTCAAACATACTCCACGCTTCAGTAAATAAGAATGAATAAATCCCTTTTTCCTTCACGAAACGCGGATATTACGTACATATCGACTTAATGGCAATTATTGGCACCAGAGAACGTCAAAGCGACAATATTCAGTGGTAATATGTTAAGAAATACAGGAATATACGGTTGAACGACGTGGGGAGCTATAAACACAGTGACGACAATCCCTCGACAATACGTTTCATTCTCTGTGTGCAAATGAAGGTGCATTTGTTAGGAAGGTGAATCCAGTGCGGCGGCGGCGGCTCGGTGTTTCTGCTTCACTGGACATCCCTTGTCTGGCGGGAAGTGTATAGCCCGAAGGAAGGGAGTTTTTTTCTACAATATTACATGTCTCGTGTGTCCTGGCGTGTGGGACAAGATCCAGGTATAGGATGTAGTACTACGCCAGTGGTTGAGGCAGTTGAGAGAAACAAGCAACAGGGTCAGAAGGTATGGGATAAAGGTCAATTTAAAAGCATCCTTCATAATGAAGGATTCTATTAAACTAAAGTGACTAGGTAAGCCATGTAACACAGAAACATATGCACGCAAACTTCCTTATGACCTCGCCTACAATTAGTATTCAATCTTTAATTTGTCGTACTATTGGTAAGTATGTAGATATGCATCATTTTGACTCTATGTCAGAATGTCATTCCCGCGTTCCACGTTTGTCTGACTCAAAACGTACATTCGAAATAATCCAGATATCATCTGTGCCCCCCTCCTCCAATCCAAACCCTAAGATTAGGCCCCGTTTGAGAATCTCTAATTTCGTATATCACTCTTAGTCTTATAATTTAATAAAGAAAATAAACAAGAATACTCAATATGCCCTCGTAGGGTCAAAGTACAAAGCCAACATATTTGAAATTGATAATGGATAACTGATTTTGTATAAGTATTGTAACGTTTGGAGAGGGGGGGGCAAAGTTTCGAGTCCCCCTCCCTTCTCTTTAAGTCATTCTAATTTTATTCCTTGGCTGTCTGCCCCCCCCCTCACCAATGCTTATTGAAGACTAACTAATTACTTAAATTTAGTTTCTACTGTGGATGTTTCGGGGCATATCCTTGTTGGTTACTAACATAAGATACATATGAGTTTCTAGAGAGGTAAATACATGGATGTAGAATTTTAATCATTCAGTCTATGCACCCAATAAGACAAGAAAAAGTTTAGATCTATTTGTGTAGCACAAGAATGTATAAATACAATAGTGTACATATCATGAGAGGCGATACGTTCAATTTAATTACAATATAACATTATCAAAGGTTGCACTGTATTTAAAGTTTATGAGAACAAAAATGAAATTATCGGTTTCAGCTTTGAGTGGGATTGGGTGTGGGCATTCCCCACATGATTTTTGCATATCCAGCTTTAATCAATTTTCACTTTTTTATGTATTTTGGCTCCACCCTTTGCCTTCATTCTGTTTATCTAAACATTCATTTGCCTCCCCCTGAAATGTTTTCCTTACAAAACAGCTTTGCCTGCAGCCATTTTGGAATGAATGCCACTTCGATCGGTGACCGTGGCAAGGAGTTATAATTTAGGTTTAAGGTCTACTTTACGGCATGATGACCGTATCGTGGACGACACTTCTGTTATTAAGCATCAACAAGCAGTAATTTGGAGGGATTATTGCCCGTTCTGGACATTAAATGAGTTACTAATGTCCCTCTGTCCAATCACAGAGCAGTTCATCAACTGGACAGCCTGCAGTGGTCATCTTGTTGAGGTCAAGGTCGCGGGACATTCGATGAAGGTCGCAGGGCATCTGGCGCAGGCGCGTGACGACGCTGGTGTCAGCTCGATGGCGAGCTCCATGACCTCTCATATAAAGTTATTTATGGATTCGTTCATTGTTGAGCATCACATAAATCATAGAAGACCACGCTTGAATAATAATTCTGAGGATACACGTTGTTCGAAATACAGTAGCCCTTTACTATTTAAGCGTTTACGACTTCCGTTGATACAGCAGTTGGAATAAGCTTTGAAAATAATGACCGAATGAATGCCAACAAGTGTCAGAAACTGGGATAAAATTTGCATCTTAAAAGTTTACTTCCTTGAATGTTTTACTGTTGGACTCTTCACATTACTGTAGTTTTTTAAGACGTGTTACTTAATTATAACTATACTGGACAGTTTAAAAACAAATCGCGAATTGTGATTAAAACAATTAAGGCTTTCGTAAACATTGAATGGTGCTGAACTGTTCCAGCAGTATATATATTTTCTATTTGGATCACTGACTGTATGAATTTATTCTCAAGGTTAATTTTACTTTAGCTGTTTACGTCACCGATCTTTAGTAGTGGCGATTTGTGTCTGGCCCTAAGGGTTCTTGATGTGCTTTGAATGAGTGTATACGTTTGACACCCTTAATTTGAACATTTGTATGACCACAAATACAATAAAATACCAATGATGACTTTGTTTCAAAAGTTCTTGTTTGGTTGCAATATAGAGTATTACTACTTAAAAAGAAATTCAAATAAGAGATGCAAAGGTCATTGCTTTAAATGTGGCAAATACACGTTTTAGCGTTTCAAAACGATATACTACCATAAGTCGGCATCTGTTGATCAATAGCTACACTACAGAAGTGTTAAATAGTATAGTTTGTATTGCATACCTCGCGTAATCATGACCAAGTTAAAAAGTGTAACGTCTGTATGGATTTCCCTCCTCAAAGATGTTCGGTATTTTCCGGCGTTACAAGTACTGTCGAGGCAAAACTGTGCACCATAGCCATACTGAATGACTTGAAATACCTTGGTTATAAACAGATGCTCTTTATATAGGCTATATCTCTAATTAATATCGTAGATTTTCACCATGGTGGCGAAGATTCAGTTTTAGCAATCCAATGTGACACGAGGCCTTATTTGAATTTACTGATTTTTCATCTATGTCATTATCGACGCGATGTAACGTATGTTTCAATGCCCCCGTTTAATTCTTTTATTTGGAGACAGTAATGTGTTTATGGCACGAACACTATACTTGAGATTTAACTCTGCTCTCTAACTCGGACGGTGCCTGTTAACAAATGCCCTCTTTGATACATGAATATTAATACAGAGACTCCATTAACCTTAAAGCTCCTGCATGGACAATACAAAACATAACCTTATAAAGGCAAAGGGTAAAGAACTTAACTAAACTTATATACATGTATATACATGTATATCCATCCCTCACAGGCCAATGTTGCATGATGATGGTTCAGATTAAGTATAATTTGATGACTGCAGATTATAATTTCATCGAGAAACATTTAGTCTTTTCTTATTAATATGTATGTCATGACCAGATGCAAGAATAAGAACCGACTGTAAACAGTTCGTTCATAATTGTTGTCCTTACAGCACAGTCATGGAAAATTTGAATAGTGTTCGCGGAACCTTTTCACAAGCAAAATTGTGATTTGTTTCCCGTTTTTTTTGCTCCCGAAAAATTTCTTCCAGGACGAGTCTCTCGAAGACCCAAACATTGTTTCTATACAGGAAAACACTATGTATCATGTCATGCGACATCAAATGTGTAATGCATGTTTCAAAGTCGACAAACATTCAACCCGCTTTAAGTATTGAGCGTTTAGAGTATTTGCCGTTATTCTGCAGATAACTATTGAACAAATTGAGTACTTCAATAAGTTATGTACTATTGTCATCAGAAGCGTCTTCTCTTCGGAGCATTGTACTTTTGGGTAAAGATATTGAACTTTAATTTGTTCAGATTAAAAGGTTCCCTGAGATACCATACTCAGACTCAAACTGCAGTAGTGTCTTCTCTGTATCAGTGCTGGTGGCTATACGCTTTACTCTGAGACTCATGTCTCAATGTCCTCGGGAGCCATGTCCTCTGACATACCATACTTAGACTCAAATTGCAGATTCAAATCTATATAATTGCCGGTGGCTATATGCTTTATTCTGAGACACAAGTTTCCAGTCCCCGTGAGCTAAGTTGGCCCCGTGCAACGCACGAAGGGCACGAGCTTGCGAAGTTAAGCAACATCAAGCCCGGCGAGTGGATGATCGGCTGGCGTTCGAAAGCTTCCAGGCATTCAAGGGTTCGCCTCTGCCTCGCACGGAGACACTGACTACATGCATGTCAGTGGTGTCACCTTGGGCAGGTGGCTTTGTTAGTAAAATACCTCTGTTCATCCAGCTGAAATTGGGTACCTAGTCGGAAAGTGATGATATTTGTGAAAGTTAACCTTCTAGCCCCTAACAGACAGCTTGGGTTGTATACTCCCCAGGGAGTTGAGAAAGGTTGTGGATTGCACATTGTTAGGGTAATAATGTGGAGCGTTTTGAGCATGCATCTTGTGCGTGGATTAAGCGCTATAATAAGTCCCCTGACATACCATACATAGAAATGTCTTCTCTATATCAGTGTTGGTGGCTATTTACTCTGAAGCGCATGTCTCCAGTCCCCGGAAGGATTTCATTCAAGAAAACAATTTTTGCTGAATAGCACAATATATTAGACCACTTTTTAAAGCTGCACATGTACATCTTACAAAGATGTGAGTCCTGGGTTAAGAACTGTCTATTGAACTGGTCACATGATCTGCAGATTTTACAATACTTTCATGCTCGAACAAATTTCTCGACGAAATCTACATAGATTGCATATTTTGAGCAAAGGGCAATCCCAATTTGCTCATTATGTTTGCAAAATTGCCGGGAAAATTGCTGCTCGTCTTGTGCATGTCAAAAACAAGGTCAGGCCCTGTGATTGCTCTGTAATTTATTCCATGTTTACTGTTAAATGTTGAAGTTTAAAGAAGGCTTTACGGTTAATAGCCACATCAAAGGAGCCGCTGTAAACACACCACGTGGTCTGACTCTACCAGCACGGACGGCAGAGGAGATAATTTCACGGAAAGGGAGCCTCTATGGTGTCGCAAATACAAACACAATGGCCGCAAAAAGGCTTCAAAATGTGACATTTCGTAATCTTTTTAGATTATGCATGAGTGGCAACTGTTTGACATTCATAACGTCGGCGCTCTTTGATCACATTTCAGCTGACAAATCAGCCACTCACTCCTGCTTCCCACGTTTTCATCTTGTAATTGGTTCTTGCTGTGAGTGTGTATTTGTCATCAGGTCCAGTTGGAATGAAGAGAAAGCATACAGTTGATAGGTTGATCCATATTCAATGTTGATAACAGGATGCTGATAAGATGGGTAAAAGTGTTTTACTTTGGCAACATTTTAAAGGGTTGGACAAGAATTACAGGAATATCCACATGTATATAGTTGAGTGATTGTCAGGTTAATTAGGAAGGTTCTGTTTTTGCGGAGACTAAAGGCAGGAGCATTGCATGCATGCATTCGTAAGACAGTATAGGTAAGTAAGCGAGTGAGTGAGTATTATGCATGCATGCATACATGATGTATGCATGTATATGAGTAAGTCAGTAAGTCATTGAGTGAACGAGAGAGTGAGTAGTCCAGTAAGTGAGTGAGTCAGTCAGACAGTAAGTGAGTGAGTGAGTCATTGACTGAACGAGAGAGTGAGTCAGTCAGTAAGTGAGTGAGTCAGTCAGACAGTCAGACAGTAAGTGAGTGAGTGAGTCAGCCAATAAGTGAGTGAGTGAGGCAGTCAGACAGTAAGTGAGTGAGTAAGTCAGTAAGGCATTGACTGAACGAGAGAGTGAGTCAGCCAGTAAGTGAGTGAGTCAGTCAGTCAAACAGTAAGTGAGTGAGTAAGTCATTGACTGGACGAGAGAGTGAGTCAGCCAGTAAGTGAGTGAGTCAGTCAGGCAGACAGTAAGTGAGTGAGTAAGTCAATAAGGCATTGAGTGAACGAGAGAGTGAGTTCTACAGTAAGTGAACCAGTCAGTCAGACAGTAAGTGAGTGAGTGAGTGAGTAAGTCAGTAAGTCATTGAGTGAACGAGAGAGTGAGTAAGTCAGTAAGTGAGTGAGTCAGTCAGACAGTAAGTGAGTGAGTGAGTCAGTCAGTCAGTCAGACAGTAAGTGAGTGAGTAAGTCATTGAGTGAATGAAAGAGTGAGTCAGGCAGTGAGTGAGTGTGTGAGTGAGTACACATCACTCTTCAATTGTCACGTAAAAAGAAATTGTAAACATTTAGACACTTTGGGTAGTCAATGGATCACTACTTCACAAAATCCGGAGTGCGTTTCGACATTTCTCTGAATGTCATGAATGACTGCCGCATCTTTACCAGATCATTTAGAACTGATAGTTTCACCACTTGTTTACGGCATATCTGACGAGTGCAACACATTCAATACGTCAAGGCTGAGGCGCTTTCTTCGGCTTCTATTGTGGTAGGATATCAGCGGGACATTTCACCTCACCACTTCGTGTTGTTTTCGTACAGACGCGTCCAAGTAATTATTATTTACACGAGAGTTAAGCGAGTGCACTTAATGTAACTCCTGATATACTTGACTGCGGAAGCCTAGCCCATGCAGCACTGTACAAGTCCAACCCAGTTTCGTCTTTCATAGTTTGTATAAACGTTATACTTCGACATCAAAGGAGTTGGTAACTTCTTTAAGAATGTATACGTGTGTATAATGGACACGTGTTTAATGTATCAGGTCATCAAGTTGTGTCAACAAACCAACGATGCAGTGTAGAGTAGTGTTGTAATCTTGACACACAGATGCTGAGTAACACACGAAATGACACATGGAATTTTACTAACTCTTCAACAACAACAACATAGACGACGATTTGATGATGGAGATGATGATGATGATGATCCATGCATAAAACGCCTAACCATAACTATTCGTACGTCAAACATTATCCGTTTATTGGAACAATGTATATTCCATACCAATCTCAACTCCCTTGGGAGTACACCCTCCAGGCTGTTTTAAGCCACGCACAAGAAGGCCACTGTTCTCAAAACCGACACACCCTACCGGGTACCCAATTACAACTGGTTGGACTGACGCGCTTGGACTGGAGAGAGTTAAATGGAGAATAAGTATAAAGGGCTTAATAAAAAGACAAGATGGCTAAACACTCTCACGTACAAATTCAAAAAAGTCTACCAAATTATTTTCCAGCTTGACACCATTTCTGTGTTACGTTTGAATACACTCAAGTGCGCTGATAATGTACACACTCTTAACGAACGCCCTTCCATGAGTTTCCTGTCAATCGTAACAATCGCGAGGTTAACTATTCCTTGCGGCTCTCAATAAGTCAACTACATGATCATGAGCCTCTTTCTTCTCAATTTATATAAGAGTGTATTAAGTGCAATACAACTTACTAATCATTTCTCATGGAAAAGGGGAGATATGATACGTTATAATTATGACATTTACCTATTTTAAACTGAGTCTTTAACTGAAAGTTACATCTGCGCAATCTTACTGCTTAATGTAGCGCTGTGAGGACACATTCCTGTACTTGGTGAACCATCGAGTAATAGTCCCACCTTGACAGTAAACTGTTTATGTTGTTTAATCACGATCAAAACTGTAGGTAATGGGTCACTGCTTTTACATATGTATTGTACCCGGAGTGGTTTGAAAGTTTGATATTTAATGTACGGGGACTCTGATAGGTTTCTGATAGCATCGATCTCTTTATAACTAACTATTCCCCTGCCTCGAGGCAGTGTCCGTTGTTATAACATTTATACATCTATTAAATGTATAACTTTTATATTTTATATTTATACTCAATTCGGGACATAGACTGCTGAACGAGAGGAGGGGGGGGGGCAGGAGGGGTCAATCCCCTACTAAATACTCAGGTAGGAGGGTTTACCTTGTGCCCCCTTTACCGAGCATTATCTCGTGTTTTTGCATTTAGCTTCTCTAAAATACATGTGCATCTTACAGTGTTCTACGTTATCCAGTACCTCCAAGCGGTTAATGATCTGACTAAAAAAAACCTGCCCCCCCCCTCTCGATTGGACATGGTTATCATTTTAGATCAGCTTTCAGATGACGATATCAGCTCATTGTTTACTTGTAGAGTTCAACACGTGCACCCGAGGTAAGAGTTCTTTCAGAGATTAAAACGCATTAACAGAGATCGCGGATATACGACGCGCCAATGCAGAGTGCTAAAAGCGATTTTCTTCATACATCATGATCAGAAACATTAGTGTTCGGTCATATATAAAATTCTTTGGGAAGTGGAGTATTTAGAGATATTATTGGACGATTTATGAGTAAGAAATGCTTTGTAAAAAGCATCTGTGTACAGTGTTATCGAGTCTCTGTATATTGTAACGGTCGATTCATGTCTAAATGTTACTAATTCAGCTCTTATCACGGCTTGTGAGTAAGGGATTATATATTTTCAGAATTCAGTTAAGGACGCTTTTCAGTATCTTATGATTTTTTTTCCGCTTAATTGATGTTTGCTAAGTCAGCTTTATGCAGGAGGAACGCTAGAATCGCAAGGCGTGTTGATGCGGTGAAACCTGCGTTTATGATACATCAGATTGATGTTACCAACGCAATAGATGTGAAACGGAATAGAATATTGAAGTATGCTGCACAAATTACTCATGTTAGGATGCAAATTCCTAAGAGAACTATATTCCCCCCCCCCTTACACACACACACACGCACACCCACACACACGCATACACACACACAGACAGAATTTGATGTTACTAACGGAAAAGACGTGTAAAGGAATATTGAAGTATGCAACCCCCCCTTCGAGTTGGATACTAAACTGGGACCATTAGGTGTGTAGTAATATTCTAGCCTGGCTAGACTATACACACACCGCCCCTTAAGACTCTACATGATCGAAACAACAACCATTACTATGATATATTGACATACCAAAGCTTACATCACCAAGAAGTCTTATCACCCACCCATGTACAGACCCTTTCACAAGTAAAATTGAGCAAAATTCGGATCATACCTGACCCCCAATTACGCGGTGATGCACGTCAATGATCAACTGAGCACGCGCACATCGATGCATGTGCAGTCACACACAATTACAAAAGGGGTAATCTCAGTAACAGAAATGACATATGCCTTAACATATTTCTTTTGTTAGAATTTCGAATTTTTGTATTCTAGTATCTACAAAATGTTTACATGAAATCTGAGATTTCGGCCTGGCAATTCCTGCATGGGTGAGACACCTTGCGATCGTTGAGACCACAAGCAGCACATCATATTACTTATTCATCATAATCAAGTGTATTGTTAACATCTGGTTTTGATTTTGATAGCGCCCCTACATTGATTGTTTTATCGATAATTGAATAAACCTGATGTTAATATACAGCTCTACGTGCACTATATAAATACACGGTTTTCCCCTTGTCTCAGTGTAATTGTGTACAGACTAGTTTAATGTGAAGTGTAACCGTCAGGTTCAACCGACGCCAGTACTTAACTGGTAATTAGTTTTCATCTTTTATAGGTTAGTGTTTTATGGATGCATATGTATATTTATGAAAGTGTTAATGTTATGCATGCTTGTTCGTATGAATGGTTTTATGTGTGCATGCGTGCTTAAGTATAATTTTGTTATTATGTGTCTGTGCTATGCAAGTATGACAGTATGTATAACCAAATTTGTATATGTTTGTATTACATCCGCGTGTGAGTGGGTCTGCTTATATACGTATACATGTGTGGTAAATGATAGACATATGCATTAATACTAGTATCGTTGTGTTTTTACCTGATTCCTCATTATGTCTATAGATGTGTTTTATTTGACCAGTGTCTCCTAAACCAGTGTGTGGTAACCTTGTCATCCACCCTTTATTGTCGCTATATATACACTGCCGGGCAAAAGAAACGACGCCAAATGATTTCAGTTATTTTCCTTTACGTCTTTCTGTCATAGCTAATCAAAAGGATGCTAGGATTTCAACAAGTGTAATGGACTGACATCATGTCACTGATTAAACTTCCTAATCTTGAAGGGATATCTCTTGCATATCCAACGCAATTGTGAATTTATTCAGTAGCCTCTCAAAGTCATGGCATCGTTTCTTTTGCCCGGCAGTATATATACTACCACGTAACACTTAAAGTTGGATACGTGCTCCCAAACGCGAAATAGGTCTGGTGTCGCCTGTGTGAAATAAATAACTTAAACTGTAAATCATACATTTTCAAAGTGTGTGTCTCATTCGATAACGCCATATTCCAGGCAGATGTAAACAGATTTATTTTCTACTTTCAAATAGCCGATCCCATTCCAAACATGTCTCTGGGTTTTGTTTCCTAAGAAGTTTCCGTCGTGTTTCCTAAGAATGTTTCCGGAGGTTCGCGAAAATTGTCAAGATCTCTAACGGAAAGTTCGGAATGCATTCGTTTCGCTCTTTAATACCCCGGGGTTCTAAACGTTGAGTTGATCCGTCGTGACATGTGCATATTTTAATGTATATTTATCTCGCTCAATGTTAGCTTTGGAAAAATTGAATTTGACCACGTATCCAACTTTAAATAAAATATATTTCTTCTTCTTCTATAAATATAAAGCATGAAGATTACCTTTAACCTTCAAATTCCACTGACTCGTGACGAGGCAATCAGAGCATGACTAAGTGTATCTGGAGGCTATGTTACCTATGTTATTCTGATTGAACGAGAGCTGTCGAAACAACTCACAGGTTTCAGGCTAATGGTTGCCACTCGGCAATAAACGTGTCAAATATTTTATGAAAGTTTCTCAGCACAATGCGAAACAACAACTCGGGCTAAACTCATCAAACAGCGATAAAATACTCATTAGATCCCCAACGCAAATCAAGACTGGGCCCCTAGCAATACCGCGCTAACGACAGTGTCACCAGGGAGTGAAGAACTGCACCCAGTACATGAATTTGGTTATGTAACATCTATTATTTGTGAGTAGTACAGAGTTCCTCGTACTTACAAAAAAATTGAGTTTATAAATCATAGCATTTTACTTTACATTACCAACTGTTGGGGTTATATGATGTAACTATGTTTTTAAGGAAGTGTATTTTATGATGTGTGTCTTCGTTTCAAGAATTTCAAAATGAATGGATTAGGTAAATGGTTTGGCAAATTACGTTTTTGGCGATTTAAAAAAAAAATTTGAAAGCTGAAGTTAAGTGAAGGATGTGAAACGAATGCTGGTTCTGATTGTGTTCTATGTGCATCATAATAATGTAACCATGTTCACATGTTTGCCGAGTTTTGGTTTTGCTAAATCTAAACATTCATAAGGTGATTGTAAATTATTATCACTTGTATATGTCATCAGGGTTATAAAACAGTTACACTGTTTACAACTAGGGTTAAATCGTTCAAGCAGATATGTATTTAGTAAATTACATTTGATAAGTAAATTTCCCCCGGTTCGTGGTAAAGGGATTGTAATTTAAATAGATTACACTCAACGAGCGACCTGGAAATTGTTTGCAATGAGAAAAACTGAGAATAATGAAGAGAATTTACACGAGTAACACAGAAAGCACGTGGCCAATTTCATATGTGGGCGGGGCATAGGATCGTAGATTATCCAGTCGTGACAAATGTGCTAAATGATTGACAGCTATTAGACCACCCCTCGCTGTGCTTCCAGCTTAGCTGAACTCCGCCCACAGCCTAGCCGCCGCACTGCCTTGGTCGAATCACGCCGCGCATGAAATAGGTCGGAAATAAATCGTTAACCGTTGTACGTACATCGTTTGTCATTCCCCATCCTGCACCATTCTCATCTTGTCTCAGAAGGAGGGAGGATATAACACAAGAGTGCCGATCTGGCAATTGTTTTGGAGCAGCGAGGGGTAATATAAACGAAGCGGAAGGATACCGTCAATTCCCATGTCAAGTGTTGTTCATTTCTATGAAACATACACGCCGTTTGAGCTGTAACAGTGTGTTTATGCCAGGGAGCTGTCGAGAGGCCTGTATTGCGATTACGAGTCAGGTAATCGCTCGTTGAAGATAAGAAGTCACGGACACCGGTCAGTGAGTGACCGCTGGTCGGGATGGCGACTTCTCTGTTACGACTAGCGGTTCTGACAGCAGCGTGTGCGACACTGGTGACAGGCAATGGGTTAAACTATTACCGTGAGGGGATACAAAATGACAAAGCCAAGTGCGAGCCTATCACTATACCAATGTGTCTTGATATGAGATATAACTTGACTCGGATGCCTAACATGGTGGGACACAGCAACCAGAAAGATGCTGCGATACAAGTCCACGAATTTCTCCCACTAGTTCAAATAGGGTGTTCAAAACTTTTAAAGTTTTTCCTGTGTTCGCTCTACGCTCCGATGTGCTCGGAAATGGGCGAAGAGACGATGATTATCCTAGCGTGTCGTTCCATGTGCTTGAAAGTGAAGTCCGAATGTGGACCGGTCCTGACGACTTTTGACTTTCCGTGGCCGGACATGCTGTCCTGTGATGACTTACCGGACAAACAGAATAAGGATACTTTATGTATCGAAGCCCCTAACGTTACAGACGAGCCGGAATACAAGACAGGCTCGCCTGTTGAGCATAACTTTGATCAGCTGAGTCCAGAACTCCGAAAGATTTTTGAGAAGTTCCGGAAGACGACGACAGAGAGAACAAAACCTAAACGTCCCCGTCAGAGAGAGGGACAGATCTGTCCCACAAGGTTTGTTCACGTGGAGAAACTAGAAGGCAACAATTCATGCGCACCACGCTGTGATATTGATGTATATTTCCGTGAAGAGGACAAAACATTCGCTGAGATCTGGATGATCGTCTGGGCGTCTGTATGTTGTCTGTCAACCACTATTACCGTGTTAACCTTCGTGATTGATACATCACGGTTTAAGTATCCGGAGCGACCCATTATCTTTCTCTCAATGTGCTATGCGATCTATTCAATCGCCTACATGATCAGAGCAGTTACCGGCCCTGATGCCATCTCATGCGACAGAGGACGTGACGATAAGGAGTTCCTTATTCAAGAAGGACTGGAATCCACGTGGTGTATCATAGTGTTTCTTATACTGTATTTCTTTGGAATGGCCAGTTCTATTTGGTGGGTCATATTGACCGTCACATGGTTCCTTGCAGCAGGTCGGAAGTGGGGTCAAGAAGCTATAGAAGCCCTAAGTAGTTATTTTCACCTTGCAGCCTGGGCAATCCCAGCTATTAAAACTATTATTATATTGACTATGAGACGTGTGGACGGGGACGAGTTGACAGGATTGTGTTATGTAGGGAATCAGGACACTGAGGCCCTGACAGGATTCGTTCTTGCTCCCTTAATTGTGTACCTAATCGTAGGCACAGTGTTTATACTCGCAGGATTCATGGCATTATTTAGAATTAGAACAAATCTGAAAAACGAAGGAACGAATATTCGAAAACTTGAGAAACTTATGGCCAAAATTGGCGTGTTTTCTGTGTTATATACTGTACCAGCTACCTGTGTGATCGGATGTTTATTTTATGAAAGGATGAATTTTGGGACGTGGCGAGAAGAGGCCATGAAACGGCAGTGTCACGGGGTGGCGAACTGTCGTCTTGAATACTCTATCCCCACTGTGGAGGTGTATATGTTGAAAATCTTCATGTCGCTCGTGGTTGGTAGCACCAGTGGCATGTGGATCTGGAGTTCAAAGACAGCGGCGTCGTGGAGACAATTCTTTTCCTCCAGGTTTTCTCGGCGGAAGTCTAATTACAATGCAAACTATCATCAAGCCCCCGTCATCGTTATGAAACAGCAGCATGGCGCAAAGTGCTTGCCCAAAGTGACCGGATCGCGTGTGTAGTTTTCAATGCAATATACATGAACCCGATTGTCAAAACGACGGCGAAACATTTCGGCCAAAATTCATGTTCATTTTTAGAGTTTTGCGATCTCATGCGCCCATTGTGTTGGACAAGGATTGTTTGTGTTTGTGAGAGAAAGTTGGTGTGATATGATGGACAAGTTATTTCTGAACGGACGCGTTCTGTGCCAATGATTTTACCACGTGGTTCAGTGTCTTACGTTATTATTATGGAGGATATATGCAAATTAGCAATCTCCTTGGTATGTTATGAAACACACGGTTCCTAAGTGAATTCTGGATGTATTGCATTTCTCAGGAAACTAAACAGGTAAACACGAAGGGTCCTAAGTAGTTTTATTCGAAGTTTTAAAGTTTACAGACTGTTTTAAAAATACCTAAAAGATATTGATAAATCACATGATGCTATTTCTCATTTTTCTGTTACCTCTTCCCTTGAAAAAGAAGCGTTTAACAGACGTTGTGTTATAACGAAATTACAAGCACTAGGAGTTGTCCCAGAGAAAGTTGTGTGCAAATGTGACACTCTGCGACCAGGTTGCCTCAATGCACTAAATGGCTACAAGTCTCTGGCTTGAGGCCTTTGGGTATAAAATTCGGCAAATCTTCGAGAAAGCAAATGATGTTTGTTCGGTCCCTCCCCAACCCAAGCATCAGAACATACAGGGGAGATTTACTCGAAGCGAAGGCCCTTGTGTAAACGAATACGTTCAAAGACAAGCGAGCGTGTCAACAGAGCGCTCTGCAATTGACAAACATACTGTGCCTGAGTCTCTATCTCAAGGCTTAGCTATTGTAGCCGGGCCCTGATAGGAGATCTTTTCGCTTGGCCCGTGCTCGCACAAATACCTCAAGAAAGTTTGTAGATAGATTCCCCCAGTCTTAGACGAGGTGGGAAGTGCTGGCAGCCCGCATAGTGATAAGTTGATAGAAACATGATATTGATTACCACGAAGGCCAAAATCTGTCAATCACTGTGAAGTAACACGTTTTATCCGTGAGGAGCATTCATGCTTTGATTTCAAGCTGGTTGTAGTTCAGGTGATGATTTGAATGACATGTTAAACAGGTTGCGGTCGGAGATGAACTTTTTGTACATTGTTATTTTGTATCTTGGTATAAGAACTTTAAACATAGTGTCTCAAGATGAACTTCCAGTGCAGTCAACCGTAAAATACATTAAAACACTTTAAAGTACAATGATTTCACCTCATGATGACGATTTAACCTTTTGTAACTAAGTTAAAATAAGTGAAAATAACCATTTTTAGTTCACCTATTTGTTTATATTTTATAACTATTTATTTTTAGAATGGGAAAAGTATTAAGTACTCCATAGAACTGTTTAGCAAATGGTGCGAAGTGTCATCCGTACAAACCTTTCTGACAGGTCAGGAGCAGAAATGCCATAAATAACTCTGAAATTTACAACTTGTATGCAATGTACAAGTAAACATTTCGACAATAAGTCGATAAAAATCAACGTAGACTTCCTCCTCCATCGTTTAACCAGCTGGTCACACGAATTGTTTTACAAGTCGCAATAGGTCAGCTGATATGAAGACTGTCGATTGTAACTAAGTGTGTCTCAGGACTCTAAATCTCTCCTCGACACACTCATATTAGTCCAGTTGAGTTTCTTATCTACTGTCTAATTTATGGCCCCTCATATGAGAGTTGGGTACGTGTATGTACCGACTCCCCCCGCCACGTGCAAACACCCGCCTGTCGCTCGTAATTCAGTGAACATTTTACTTAACTCGTGCCTGTGGTGGCCCACATTTTCTCTCGCTTGCCCTCACGATCTATTGATTTGTTAATATCAAAACTAGCCCAGGGTTGAAAAAGGAGAACTATTTTAGGTCAAGAAATCAAAAGAAAAAGATCTGACGCGAATTCTCTTTGAAGCATGTCTGGTTTCATTTCACTCCATGGTGACGAAATCGACACTTATAGCGAATCTACCTATTTTATAAACCAGCAAGACTTTCTAGCGATAGATGTTATGTCATAAAGAAATGTAAGAATCCAATTTGCCCCAATATCCTGCTTGTAGCTTTTATGTCCTCGACCATAGAAATTTCAAAATGATGTCGTTTTGAATGAAAATATAGATCGTGATGAAACCTTTAAAAAGGTATAAATATATTACCACCACATTTGTTTAGCTCGGAAGATAATGGCCATACTTTCTCCCGACAAATACGTTTTAACTGACCCTACATGTAAAAGCATCTACTCGTTTGATGATAACCTAGCGGTAGTGACATCTCGGTGCATGGAATATAAGGTGGCAACGACGACGTATACTTGTTACCGATTATGTAGGCCCGTGTTGACATGAGAAGACTGTTATCTGCCTTGTTCGGATTACATGAGCTACTAGGATTTCTCTGCCGTCCCTGCAATGTGTTGACATCGTCTGACGGTTTTGACAATCAATGCGCGAATTATAACGCTTATAGAAATTGATTATTTGGTAAACAACGTGAACGAATCGACACCACATCAAAGGGCCAATTTGTAAATCTATTTGGCCACGACAGGATGTGCAGTGTATGAGAGACGACGGGCAACATTTGTTGGGCGTTTGATCGAAAAAAGACAACGGTGCATGCCAATTAATTTATGGATCTGACTTTCTGCTGAAACACCCTGCCTATTGAATATTTGATTTTCTTCAACACGTGCACATTTAGGCCTTGGCATGATTCCACCGACATTTGAAATGCATCGCTTCTTGCGTCGCGTTCACTGATAGACGCTTGTCGGTCAGAAGAAACAAGAAATCTGAAAGTTTAATCTTAATCTAATCTTAAATATTCTCAGATAACCGCTATTAAAATATTTTGATTATCTGCACATGTATTAATATGTTTTATGGATGACTGATTTTAACACTGACTGCACTGAAAGCTTGACTTTATTTTTAATTTGCAGAACATATTTGTCTGAATACGGAATGGAACTTCATATATCGGTACATTTTAGCATATGCAAAGATTCTGACTCTGGTGAACTGTTCTCTGTCATCTCATGATATATAATTTTTATTGTATCGTTGTCCTTAATGTAGGTTTAAAATGAAGTTTTAACAATGTTTTTGAAAATATTTCGTTTATATATCCTGGCTATACTTAATAAGTTGAAAGAAGTTACAACAATAATAATGAAAAAAGTATGCAGTTTTTATCAACATACTTGGAATTTACTGATTTTAAAATTCTCATGTTTTTTTCATAACGGGCTAGCACTTGGTTAAAAGTAGAGCTCGAAGAACGGGCTGTGTCTGCTCACCTTATAGGCTTCATTTTGGAACTGATCCCACACGGGCCATAAAGTCTTAATAAACTTACGGAAGCAGAAAAGGGCCATATTTCACCCCGAAGCCTCCCATGGTGTTAAGCGGAAGGATGACGGGGCAAGATAGGGTCACTTTCTTCTCAGTTCATTTTTTACGAGTCGTGTAACGCGATCGGGCCTAATTTCAACAAGTATTGAAACCAATAAAGCGCAGTACAAGAGAGAGAACGTGAGAGGGGGTCGTGTTTGGGAAGAGCGATTGGTTACACTGCTAGCGAGCATGTGTTTATGGACGGGATGAAAGAACGTAGTATTTCTGTTAGCGAGACCATACAGCTCCAAGAACATTTACAGATGGGGATATTCACCCACGTGAAAATGTCTCTCACGTTTTCTCATCTCTAGAGTATCTTCAGTTTCAGAGTAAAACCCCCCTCCCCCCTTGTCCCCCACATTTCTCTTCACATGCCGAGGCAGTCGGATATGCTCTCTTTGAGAAGAGTTCCCCTGACAAAACTTAAAACAACACCGAAAGTTCCTCGAAAGTCGGCATGTCTTGGCTTGGCGGCGGGAGCATTTGTTGACATTTGCACACAACTTCAGATCTCTATTTGAAGAAGGTTAATATATCCCATTGATCCAATTTTAAGTAGAGACAAGCTGTAAGAAGATAGGTTAAAGGAAGCCACAGGGACTGTTCCTAGATTTCTTTAACATATGTATGTTTTCCGCTCCGAAGATTCTTTGTGTTCATTCAACCGCAAGTGTTATTCTGTTTTATGGACAGAAGCAAAATAAATTATTTGTTGTCAAAGTAACTCGAGTTTCTTCTTGTGTGTGGTGCAAATGGCGCTAAAGAGAAAGAGAAACACTTGATCTCGCAATGTCAAGCGTGAGCTGAGAAGTTAGACGAGGTTTCTTGTGGAACTCTTTCTGGTAACTATCTTGTAAAGCAGGATGTACTAATTGTTGAAGACAGTGATATAATGGCGGGCACTCGAAGAGAGTTCATGACTATTCTCACTTGAGATTGGATCAACACGTGGAGAACTGAATGCCGGATATTTTACTTACGCGTTACAACTTCCAAAATATGACCATTAATATAAATGCAAGAGCGCCAAAAACTAAATGTGTTATCATCCAATCACAGGACGTTTTGAACAACAGACCAGATAGCAGAATAATTGGTGTCTGTGATGGAAGGTCTGTTTTCGGATCTTGATTGAGATGTCTAATTAAAAGCTATTGGTTGGCCCATAAACTGTTTCGGAACTTTGAAAGCTACGCTCCTACAAATATCTGTCACTTAGATAGAATAGGGCCCCAGTAACACAATGGTTGTCCCATAAGGCGACTAAAATAGGCTCTTTTGCTGTCTGGTTTTTACTAACGATTTCGTTTTGTAACTATGTTTTCACTCGTTGTGCACTTCACCTTAAGTTATAACTAAAATATTGCCCTGACAACGTAATCCTCATGTTGAATACCAACCGTGGTTAAACGCAATTAATATTTGCTATCATGGATCACATGTATTATTGTCTCATGAAACTGGTTTTAACCGAAAACTCTCCGCTCCTATAACCTAACAGTCGAATAATTTATAGGAAAATCAATTAAAATACAATTAGTGTCACCCACATGGTTCACGGTTAAGACCCAGATAGTAATACTACTACAATGTAGAGAGCTTATCCTAGTTTTTGTGTGACAAACGTGTATGATAACCTGGAGGCAATATATGTTACACATAGAAGAAGTATTGCAAATATTGCTTGAAGTCTTTTAAATATGACGACCACAGTTATATTAGTTATAGCAACAAATGGACAAAAATGTATCTTATATTCATTGCATTACATGATGTAACCGTTGGTCATAGTTGAACGGTTGATAAATACATTTCTTCTTGTTTTAAACTGCTTTACAATCCCACATCTTTTTAAAATCCTCAATGTGTTTACCTCAGTGGTGAGTGTCAAAACAAACTTGATACAGACGTGCATGAGGATACTGAAACCCTTAGGCTTAGAGTCAAGCTTTGAACCACTGTAGACTGAATAACGAAAAGGCTTGAATAACGATGAATTCACGTATGTCATCATATCCTGTTAACTGTTCAACTGATAAATCTGGTAACAGTTTAAGGACATACATAGATTGTCAATCCATGCTTTGCCAAAGATATATATGATACACTATATAGACAAAAACTTTAATTTGTAAGCAAATACATTTGGATATCAAAAGAAACAAATCGTCTGTACCAAGAGGATATTTGATTTTATTTGCAAAACAAGACTGTCTAGATACAGCTACATTACACATGCAACATTCTCGAATCCCAAAAGATAAACAACAGACTGTATGATCATGTAATGTATACAGTACACAACTTGCATTACAACTGAACACACGTTTCAGAAAATGCGGTCATAAAGTCGAGACATCTCAAGTCAGAGAAGAATACATGATACTGTAAGTCAAGAACAGGACTACTCTAAAATCAATTACAGGCCGTCATATAAAAACGTTTTACGTGTATCAAAAATCTCCATGTTTGGGTTGAACAGTCAGTCAAGAGTTGTAATATCTCCTCCATAAGTGCGTCGCGAGGGGGCGAAGAGGCTTCTGTGTACATTGTATCTTAATGTGGGGCCTCAATACCGTGTTTATATAGCTATTTGGACAGTTAGATAACCTACTTGCATAACTCTGGAGTCGCTTCAGATCAAATAGTTTTGTCACCTACTAAATCTACAGCTGAAAAAATGCGAACAGTAGCCCCAGGCTAGACAGCACCGTCAGCTGGTGTAGATAGGTTGTCATGGAGACTACCCCCGAGGGGATGGTCGGGGCAGAAGGTGTATAGCTATATCACGCTAGATCCGTCGCTCTGTAAGCTTTATTTTGACAAAATACACGAATATTTACCTTGGTAAATTGTCCGTTGGGGAACGCATTTGAAGTTGTATTACTGTCGTGTTAGAGGAAATAGTCACATGGCGCGGCTTGTTTTCCTAGAGGGATAGAGATAAACGGTTAGCTCTTGAAGGTGAACGTAGCGAGTTCTGAATGAACAACCGGAAGTGGTTGATCTTTACATGGAGCACTTAGCCAATGATACCATTCCAAGCTGGCTGAAAAGAAAGACATCCTGTTTCTACAGACTTAGACTTCATTCAAAACGGAGAGAGAGAGAGAGAGAGAGAGAGAGAGAGAGAGAGAGAGAGAGAGAGGAAGAGAGTTTCACAACTCGTCGCAGATTTTTACAACCCATCCTGAGTTCAACCTTTCCTGAAGAAAATAAGTTACTTTAAATTTCCAACAAGGTATGATTGAAAACCACATATACAAAGTCTTCAGTTTATAAAGAATGGCTGCAAACCTGTTCTCTCATCAAAAGTTTACTTATTCGATTCTACAACAGATAACCCTATTTATATATTGTCTGTGTGGTGAACGTGTGAGCTAAAATAGGATAGTGAACAATCAAAGACAACAAACCTGCAACACATTCGTTTAAAATCCATATCGTTATATAATTAGTGTGTAGATTACTCGGAAGACCAAAGACATGTTCCGGGCCCTGTTTCAAAAAGCGATCTTAGTTAAGATCAATCTTAGCGACTCGGTTAAATTTAAAACCAACGTGACAAACATTTGTTCATATTTCTCAACACAATCTAGGAGTGATTTTAGGACATGTTGTACGTCTTCAAGTTGTTTTGTCAACTGGAATCATGGTTAAAACTTGATTTCAAAAGTTGATCTTAAGAGTTTACTATCAACTTAGCGCTAAGATCGCTTTGTGAAACATGGCCCAGAAGGTCCAAGAACCCAGCACAGTTTGCGTTGTAGGCCTATACGATTTGATCACAAACTATGTTATAGTGAATGAGTCATCAATGGCGAATCTCTGGGCAAGTAACTGCACATAAATACAGAAGGATAAAATCTTCCAGCCTCCTAAATTACTGCAATTATTCGTACAGCGACATTTTGTGTTCTGTGCTGCATTTCGTCCTGGCGATACGGCTCGACATGGGCACACAAACGTCACTGTTTGCTCCACGAAGAGCGAGACTAAACTGGAAACACCGACGCACCAACTCTCATAAACCATGGAGGCGAGTCTTCATTTGTCTTGGTTGTTTTGCCATACAGTTTCTTGGTATTCTCGATTGCAAGAACAGTTTTCTTTCAACCAGAGACTTGTTACAATCTTGTTAGACTTTTGTCAAGATTCAGAGTCAAGGCATAGGCAACTTAGCCTCATTATGGATGCTGATCTATGCTAGAGGAGTAAACGTTTCTCTTTAAGTGTTTCTCTTTATATTTAAGCAATTTTACAACCTTCGGGTCTTGAAAAAGATCTACAATATTGTCTGTAAGGATGATTCGAACACAAGTTATTTTGAACAATTCTACTCATACAATTCATTTATAGGTCACTATGCACAGACCGTGGAATGAAAGTAGACTAAAATATGAAGTAAGATTAATATTTCTATTTAAAAAAAATAATTGAAACGATATACGTTTGTAATAAAATAAATAAAATCCCAGAGAGTCTGCTCAATTCAGGTGCAGCTATTAAGACTGGCAAAATATTTAGACTGCATGCTTGTCTCTGTTATAATAAAACTGTAGGGTCTGGATGGCAGACTAGAATGAAAGGAAGAGGATGGAAATCAAATAAAGTTAACAAGTTATAACTTACGACCTCACGATCCATAAGGACCTACGATCGGTTGACTTTTAACATTTAAATATCAATAATACTATATGTTACCATACTTAAACAGTATTTATGCATTTAAAATACGTAACGAACGTTTATAGTTGAGTTGAAGTCTTCCATGCAGCTTTTAAGAAGATGCCTCGCTCCAGGCGGTTTATAGCCTATGACCTCACCAACATGTTATCCATCATTTTAACTGACGAACAACCGATTACACCCCATTTACAGAAAATCCATATTTGAAATCTAAATTTCGAGGTAACGGAGATGTTAGAAAATTATCTGAAGTGAAACAGTGTAGCGATACGGCAGGTCACGCTGCAATGTTATCTAAACAGCACAGGCGGTTGATGGTGGCAATAAGTCTATTCATAAATCTAGTGTTTATACACGTGCTTCCAAAAGAAAACAGCATTTACTTTATCATGATGCTAAATCTCTTGCATGTTCTTCCCATATCTTTGAAAGATCTAACAAATTGAAGATTTGGCAGACTTGCCACATCGTATATAAACTAACTGTACAACACAGCCTATACGCACATACACACGTAAACTCTTGAAACCGTATAGTAGAAACTTCTTTATTCACGAGTAGCAGATAATTATTTCAATAATTATAGCACAGAGTAAAACGATTTTGTCTATGAATATTCATAGCATAAACCTGAGTTCTAATGACACGCTGTCCATGTATTAATTAACTTCAAAGAAGTTACACAATCTATGCTAATTGAAACAAGAATATACATGTACATGTATATCGTTCTTGTTAAGGCTGTTGTTGTTGAAAAAAAGGGCGTTTAATATTTTTCACTGAAATAATACTAATATAACTGAAATCGCTTTTGCATGCCCCTAAAAATAATAGGGTAAGTACCTTAATTCAGGGTCGGTCGGGTAATAGGAACCACAATATTATTTTTTAGGCATAAAGGAGACTCTGTGCAAGTCTGTCTTACACATGCAAGCTGTAAATAGGAATGGAAGAAACAGAGAGCATTTTCATCTAGCGTGGAAAACCTTCTAAAGCTTCCTCTCACTGATTTATAAGTATACCCCTGTCGGACCGTGTAACTCCGATTGCCACGGAAAGGCTCCCTTTCAAGTTCATGTCGGATTCCGTAAGGAAATGATACATATTAAAGTCTTTGAGTTAAGCTCTTAAGAGTATCTTCTTAGTGGAGAAGTGTGACGCCTTGATATTAAATGAAGGTAAGAACTTCAGATGAACTATTTTTCGAAAGATCAAATTTTGGTCAGTGCTCTCAAGTTCTTGACCTTTCCAGCTTTGCCGATGGCGGGCATGGCCAGTTTAATGTCAAGCAAAGCCCGCATGTGAATCAGCGAAACCTGTAAGCTATACAAGCAAGCAAACCCGTAACCCTAACCTAAAGGTGATCATAACCCTCAATATTTTTCAATATTGTTAAATTTGTTACCCTAAAATGACAATGTTTATTATAAACTCAGTTGAATTTTGTATTATTTGCGTAACAACCAAGATTGCGGTTATGTCAAATTAAAAGTTGACAAAGTTGGTGGTTACTTTGAGCATGATCAGATGACTAATTTACAAAGTCCCCTCTAGCGAAATTCGAACCCCAGGAACTAAGCAGATGCTTAACCGAAATTGAAATATCCCTCAATGTCAAGCCATTGTGCTTACAAGTAGTGTTTTACAACTAAACAGTGTTCACAAGTTAGTGTGGGTATCAGAAGGGATTTTCATACTGGTATGGTAAGACGTCAAACTGTCGACCCTAGTCTGATACTACAAGGAGGGTACCAGGCAGAGAACAGTTGACGAATAAACCTCCGCATGCACGCACATGCATGCATGTATGCATGTACGTATGCATGCATGTACGTATGTATGTATGTATGTATGCATGTACGTATGTATGTATGTATGTATGTATGTATGTATGTATGCATGTACGTATGTATGTATGTATGTGTGTATGTGTGTATGTGTGTATGTGGGTGTGTGTGTGTATGCATGTATGTATGTATGTATGTATGTATAAGAGAGTAGGTGTGTTTATATCAATGTTCATATTAACGCTGAAGCAATCAGAATTAAATAGAATTGGATATATTGAAACAGTTTAACAAACAACGCACTTTTACAACAGGCAATTACTCAGTCTTCAATAGAGAAACGGACACCATTGACACAAGACCTTATATTGATACATAACAACCGATGAAGCGTGGAAATTGACATTGTATTGTGAACAGTTGATGACTGCCATAAAACTACCAGAGCTGAAATAAAACCGAACCATTGGTCTAATATTACTACTAAATCCCAATACGTTATTAGTATCTGGAAACAGTATGTGCTCATATAATAATTGTTCCTGAACTAGGTATCACACTGGCTTGCATCGATTGTGACCGACCCATTAAATGTATGGAAAGCCGTGTGTGTCATCTGGTACAAACTTTACGACCATGCCTCCTGGTCTAATGTCGGTGTACTGAAAGCTGAAGTCCTGAGACAGGGCGGAGAATGATGTTTCCCTATCTCATTTCAAGTACAAGTTGAAGTACTAGGATGCATTCCACCAAGGTATATACTAGATCCAGAGGTTCAGAGCAGCGCTGTAACTCTAGACTTTCATCAAGTCCCTGTGACTGTGTCGATACTATAATACCCTGTTTCCTACTGATACCCCTTTAATCAGCCTACCAGCCACAGGTCATGGATCGAGAGGGTGACACATTACCCATATATAAATATATATACCGACGTTCAAAAGAAAGTATACCAAGATTTTGAGAGACTACTGAATAATTCACAAATGCGTTGGATATACAAGAAAGCGATATCCCTTCAAGACTTGGAAGGTTTATCAATGAGATGGTGTCAATCAAATTACAAGCATCCTTTTGATCAACTATGGCATAAAGACGCTAGGGAAAATAATTGAAATTAGTTGGTATGCTTTCTTTTAGACGTCAGTATATATATATATATATATATATATATATGGTGATTTACATTAAATAAACTGAGAGTGATTAGGGCATAGGGATTTGACAAAACTCTACTGTAACTCTTATAACCATGGATATGTAGGTCAAAAGGCGAACGACATAAACACATCTTGAGTACACTGCAGCTGAATCAGAGGAAGTTAGTATGCTTGATAAACTGTCGGTATGCTTTATGTTTCACGCATAAGTAAACCACATAGTAGAAGCGATGTGCGAGACCACCATGCTCTTATGTAATTTGCGCTTAACAGTCCGTGCTAGTTGTGATTATGGAAATCTTGTGTACATATTAGATTGCAGTTAAATTATTTAAATTACGAGCAGTGTGGCTTCAGGAATGCGATTCGTAAATTTCTTGGTAGAGAACGAAATAAGTGAGGTCTTGTTGTAAAGCATTTAACACTGTAATGTCCCCTCAGATGCAAGAATGATCAATCACAATGAAGTAGAAAATAGGTTTGTATAACTCACATGTTCTGAAATGCGCAAAATACAATGGAAAACTTGTCGTGACGACAGTTTTGATAATTTTCTCTGACATTCTGTGTAACATTAGTCGATATGTTGAACTATTAAACTACAACTAGACTTTCACTGTTACAACCAATATCACGCTGAAAGTTAAACCGATTTTCGGGCGACATTGAACCAGTATAATCATTGCCAAGGATTTTGTTGAGGGGTGGGTTTGGGGTGTGGGGTGTGGGGTGTGAACGTCGCGAGCGTAAAGCCTCTAAGGCCGGGGTTTTCAAATTGTTAATGCTGATGGAGCTATGTTAGAATGTCCTGCCAGTCAAGAACTGGCGAACCTACGCCTTCATTGCGGCTGGTTGAACCTTCATATCGTAATCCGTTACAACAAATTACAACTTGTCATTACATGAACATTTTTGAATAGTTAATTACTTACCTAAACAAGAGACGCATCTCATGACGCCCTGGCATGGTGGCAAATCTTTGGCGTATTTTAGCGTGTTTCAAGAAGCTGTTATATATATAGTTTATGACCCGGATTAAACTAATTAAAACTTATGATGCTGTATAACAAAGAGAGCACCGTGTAAGATTCAATGTTAAATTTGCTAGCGGTATTCTAGTTATGCTTTGCACGTACATGACTTTCAGTAAATTTCTTTCTCTCTTTAGCAGGGCTTTACTTCGGCGGGAAACTGCGGAAATTGAAGTACGTGCGTGTGTTGCCTTATGACCACATCGTAGAGGCAGCTTTAGCCTACAAGGTAGACTTTCATCAAGTCCCTGTGACTGTGATTATACTAGAATGCCCTGTTTAAAATGATATCCCTTTAATAAGCCTGCCAACTAAGTCACAGCATGGATAGGGTGATATGCATTACCGATACACATAGCAATTTACAATTTATAAGAAGAGAGTGATTAAAAGTGACTTAGGGACTTGACAAAAGTCTACCTACAAGGAAGTTGGCGAGAGAGAGAGAGAGAGAGAGCGAGCGAGAGAGCGAGAGAGTACCACGTGTGCGGGGAGCCACTATAGCACTCGGCTCTTGTACTCTCCTCAAAGGCTCTAAGTAGCTCTTTTGCTTTGGTCTTCTCGTGTTTACAACACAATTCTAAGAATACGGAACATGTGCAATCTAAACACACGATCTGACATTGCCGGAGTCGGCCGAGAAAAAGGAGAAGGCCGACATGAAACTGCCGGAAACAGCAACTTTGATGTTCAAATAACCTGTGTAATTACATAACAACTTTGTATATATGAGTATTTATGAATCTAGGTTGACGTTTACTCTTAATTAGTCATACAAGTTATTTACTGAGTTTTGGAGCAAGATCAAGTGACTAGAATTGTTGTTTGAAGACCAGATTAAACAAATAATAGTTTTCATCTTAAAGAAGCGAGTGATAGATCTAAGTCTTAGTTTGAGATTTGTAAACTAATTTGGTTATGAAGCCTGGTATTAATTTAGTTTATGAATCAATGGTGAGATTATGTGTTATGAAGAGTGGGGGATGTCGGGTGAATCGGTAAGTCTTTGGTACGTAGAACATTTGATAGGTAACCAAATGGTGAACCTGATTTCGTCACTTCTGTAAATATTATTTCAGCTATAGAGTGACCTTGTGAATGAAGACATAAATAGATGTATACATTAAAACACCTTAAATGATGACAAGAAAATCAATTCTGGCGTAACAACATTAAGCACAAAGAACGTTTCAGTACAGATCGTCATGAAATAATGTTATTGTCTTTGAGAATGCAATTAATTATAATGGATTTTTGGAAGATTACGAACTATAGGGGAGACCGGGGCAAGTTGCATCATTTTTGTCATAAACTCTCATAAATCCAAATTCATTGACAATACAAAACTGCTATTAACATATATTATGGTATCATTATTTAGCTACATAAACATACCAACATTGCCACAAAGAAATTATATTTCTCTAAGAAAAGATGGTTGATAAATGCTTCAGTCAGCTGTTGCAAATGACCCCACCTTGGGGTAAATTGCATCTTATAGCGGGGCATGTTGCACTATGCTGCATTAAGAACTGTAACAAAACAACATACTTTACAAAACACTATAAAGATATCTGTATTTGCACTTGTTTCTCAATATTTATTGGGGAACATAAAAATTCAAACAGAAAGACTTGTTTATTCTTGTAATGAATGAAAGAACTCCTCTTAAAAGTCCCATACACTTGGTACTGTACGTGATCCATCCAACCGTCCGTCCAGTTATTTCTTTATGGTACACGCACACACACACACACTAGAATGATGCTCTTTAACATTAACGGTACCACAACAGCTGTGGCACTACTCGGATAATAATCTGGGGTCACCCAAGTGTCATTGAACTGCGACTTATAGCATGTGCCAATAAATAAACTAAATTGTTGATATCTCATTCATAACAGCAGCGTTTATGAGGCCGTATATTAGTAGATTATAGTGGGTGGTCGAATGCAATCTTCTTACCGAGATGTTCCTTATAATAATGGATTGAGCAGTGTAGGGTCATATAGATGTCAACAACACAATCAGTTGGAGCCACAGACCAATGCCTAAATAACCCAATCAAACATTTTATTTTAAACTTAGAGTCGCTTTCTGTTTACAGTATTTGGTATTTAGTACAGTATCTCAACCGACATAGAGACACCAGGGCCCTCTTTCACAAAGCAATCTTAGTTCTAAGTTGACCGTAAACTCTTAAGATCAACAATTTTAATCAAGTTTTAGACATCATTCCAGTTGCAAAAACAACTTGAAGCTGTACAATATGTCCTAAATCACTCCTAGATTGTGTTCAGAAATATGGACAAAATGTTTGTCACGTTGATTTTAAAATTAACGGAGGGCCCAGGCGATAAAACATAATACTTAATTACAGTAAAGTATACTGACGTCCAAAATAAACTATACAGAAAAAATCATTGCAATCTTGACCACTTCATGTGTTTTGCCACTGTACATCAACATTGTTCTAACGTTTGTGGAGTTTCAATTGGTTCGCATCTTGCTGAAAGAACACTCTCTTGAATATATATTTCGTAAAACAGACAACACGTGTTTGTTTTTCTAAAGTCCTCTCCAAAAGTCTTGGTATACTTTCTTTTGGACCTGAGTGTATACACATGGTTAAAGGTTCACCAGTGGTTTTATTGATCAATGTGTGACTCGATACAGATTTTACAATTTCAGAACAAAATAGGCCTTTCTGAAACTGATGCAGAACTGTTTCGTACAGAGAGACGGTCATGAACATTGATTTTTAGAGGGACGCTGCAGCAGGAAGTTGTAAATCACGATCCTGAAATATTTATGAAGGCTTGCTTAATCATTATGTGCATTGCAGCCATGAACGACCAGGGCAAAGGAAATAACTGTAATAAGTGCAATCTATTTTTTGGTTTGGTTACGTCCTCGCCGTCTGACTCCAGTTAAAATGTCAAGACGAATATATCGAGGTGATCGCTTTTTCGAGCGCGTTTTGACGGAACCCAACTTTAATGATCAACTGTGACTTAACGCACCACCAGCATTTTGTAAGAAATGAGTTTTCATAAACAACAGAGACATGTCGGTTTTAGTAAATACCAATTATTAACCTTATGGCAACAAAAACACAAGTAACCCCCCTGTGAGCTCGCGGCCTATATAATCAGTTTAATCGATCCATCTTACAAATGAACTCACCTTTTAAAGAAAGTTCTGTTTCGCAATGTCAGAAACGGTTCTAAATCAAAGAACCCCGCTGGACTTCCGGGAAGTGACGTCACTAGATAGAATAGGGCCTCAGTTAACTCAATGCTTGTCGTACAAGGCGACTAAAATGGGGATCTTTTGCTTTCACTTCTCTTTCTATCGATCCCTTTTATGAACTATCTTTTCGCTCGATGTGCACATCACGTTGCGTTCTGGTTGAAATATTGTTCTTGCAACGTAAAACGCCATTGGAACAACACAGCTATACGTAAATCACGCATAATTTATGATACACGTACACAGTCACAACTTCCAAATGGTATCGCCTGGGTCAGCAAACATCCGGGAGCAACGTCCGAACTAAATCATGGGATAGGAGCACGTTGGGTCAGGTCGAATGGACTTTAAGTAATGTGCTTTACGTTTATATTGATTTTAACATGTCTTACAGCAGTGCTTCAGCTATAGATCGCCGCTGCATTTTCAAGCTGTCCGGAGTTTATACAGGTGCGGAGCCAGGATTTATGGAGGGGGGGGGGACATAGGTCATGAAAGATATCATGTTCTAGAGAGTTTTCCCTGGAAACGTTTGAAAAATTATCATGTAAACTGGAGCAATTTCAGCCCATTTAATGAGTTTCATAATATTTTAGGGGCTGGTTTGATGCTAACGTAACAAATAAATTTAAAAGGGACATGTGCCCCCAGCGCCCCCCCCCCCGATCTGCACTAGCAATCTCCAAAAGGGAAAACAGAAAGAGAATGCTAATATAATTATATTGCATGTGCAACAACTTATATCAAAAACAATAAACGTTTTACTCGAGATTTTCACTTTGAACTCTATGGAAGATATTGACGATCGAGTACTGTAAAATGGGTCGAGAACAGTATATTCAACAACTGCTGGCGTTTCGGTCATTTACACGGATACAGATTTGAAAGCACGGAAGGAAAAGATGCCGCTGCAGTTGATTTCGGAAATGCTAACATCGACATACTTAAATGTCCCTTTGTTGCAGAACGTCAATGTAAGAGAAAAATTACGAATAAATCGACTTGATAATTTCACCAATAATGTTAATAATTTAAAGGCGTAATTTGATATGGAGCGGGGTTTTTTTTCTTCAAATATTTCGGCCCTGTAAGGGGGAAGAGGAAGAATGACACCCTGAGATACCGCACTGAGTGACATCCCCAGAGTGACGCCCCTGATAAAAACATAGAGCTTGTTTTACAGATTTAAGGATTATTAATAATCAAGAAATGTTTAGTAAGCTTTGTTTTATAGTCCCTGGTTTCCTACCAATGTTCCAGATATGGACCGTACAAGCGTATGTGCGGAAGTGAACCACTACCAGCACGACAGGTTTAAATTTAAAATCCGTATCCGTACTCGTAAATTCGTATTTGTATGTTCATTTCATATTTACATCGTATGTCTTAGTCATTGCAAAGGAACAGGCCCATTCTGCAGGGAATATCAATTTCTTCATTCTGTTTGGTTCAATTACACATGTGCTCAAAAAAGTGTTCAATTGTTTTTGTTTATGTTTACGCACTCAGTGCTCTTTCATACATACCCTGTGGGCCTTCCGGGGAGTGACGTGGGTTGACTTAGATAGAATAGGGCCTCAGTAACCCAATGCTTGTCGTACAAGGCGACTAAAATGGGGATCTTTTGCTTTCTCTTTCTTACTATCGATCCTGTGTTGTCCCTTTTCCCGAAGTGACTCTTGCACATCACAATTCGCAATGGCTGAAATATTGCCCCCTGCAATGTAAATATCCATTTCACTCACTCACTCTTTCATACAGCACTGTACTCATCGCTGCAGACTAACAGTTAGTCCAAGAAATAAGTTCTACAAAATAAGTTTCTACAAAATTATGTTCATAACGCCAAAAATAAAATAATAAAATCAGAAAAGGAGCCCAGATATGTTCCTAATTTCTGCCTAGAGCTGAGAATTCCTAGACTTGCTAAATATCTAGACTTGGACAGGCTCCATGTTCTAGGGTCTGGGAAACAGATAATCTTAACTGTGGAAAATTAGGAGTACTTACTCCTAGGCATGGAGAAATTGACTGCTTTACTGTTTTCCCCTCTCAAAAAAGGTCATGACCTCTTCTGTTATTGGACAGAAGATCAAAGAAGAACATTTGTGGTCTTGGAGTGCCCTGAAGTTATGCACAGTGTTTAACAACAAAAATACTGACTTATCTCTATAACCATCAAGCTTGGATATAAATACACTCCTTCAGTGGGCCAGCGTGTGTGTTCCATGGATGCTCCAGGGAAATCTAACCCGGAAAGGAAACCCTGTGTCTAAAGGAGTTTCTCCTCGGGCAGTGACGATCCTAAACAGAAAACAGCAGCCGAGGAGGTCTCGCGACCAAAACTGTCGGAATATCAGTCGATAAACCGAGGAAGTGTGGGTATATTTGTCTTATACCCCACTCCGGTCGAGTTATAATCATTACACACAAGTATATTTCAC
>JAUELE010133036.1:0-23426 GCA_031471655.1 Diodora aspera
GCCTGGAGAACAACCACGTGTGTCGTCATCCAGGTGTGATGTACCATCATACACTCATGACTAGTTCAGGTGTTTGCAAAGACAGAGCTCTGTCCTACTAGTGGCACCCGCCTGGAGAACAACCACGTGTGTCGTCATCCAGGTGTGATGTACCATCATACACTCATGACTAGTTCAGGTGTTTGCGACGAGTGAGCGTGCTCTGCCCCACTAGTAGCACCTGACATGAGTACAGTTTAAGAGGATATTATACACAATATTTAGACCTGACATGAGTACAGTTTAAGAGGATATTATACACAATTTTTAGATTTCGTGATGGGAGGATATTAAACAAGAAGAATGAAGAGAAAAAGAAATGTTTATCATAATACTATTCACTGACATTTATATTTTAATCTGGCAATATTCTGAACACAATGGATAGATGCTTTAAATGGTTTAGTATCACATTGCAATGCAGGTTGAAAATACTTTATTTGAAATGCGTTGAACCGGAAGTGTTTAGGATTTAAGATTATGTCCAGATTTTGGAATATGTGAATATTTGTATCCTTAAAGTGGGATAACTTTGGGGTGGGAACTAAGCTTTGACATGAAATCCATTGGCAGTTCATAACACAGATTATACGTAAATATAGTCTCAAAGTAGTTTTACAAAAATTTCTGATAATTTTGTATACATGCTGACACAGGTATTCGTGGAATTACCCTCTTGTCAGCCCACCAAAAATACTTTCTGATTTTGGAGGTTTTCGGAATTTCGGATAAAGGATTCTCAACTTGCAGTTACAATTTAACTGAATAATCAATATGTCAACATACCATATGGGTGAATTACATTTTGTTGCATTTTGTTAAAGCATTCATATAAGCTATCTTTTTAAAATAACAGTCTGCAATATAATAATTACAAAGAAAATTAATGTTTGAATATATTTTGATTTCTCATATATATCTAATTATGCTGATAAACTTGATTAAAATCGTAGATAAGTGGGTAACATTTAAATACGTGGATGAATAACATGATTATGTTCAACGTCCACAAGTAAATTTCTTGAAACATCTTTCTCGCAAAATATTGAGAATAATGGAGCTAGAAATTTAACGTACGTTTTTTATGGGAATTCATTTTGAAATGCATCTTACATTTTGCACAGGTTGTGCAAGTAATTTATATTCTTTTCAGTGACTTACTTTCAAAACAACATTTTTCATATTTTTGAAAACGCTGAGAACTCAGATACGATTTTCAAAAACAATATTTGTAAATTTATCATACATACTGCTGACTGATCGACTACTAATTAGTATGTAGGAAACATTTTAAAGAGGGCGTACATATTCATTTTTCACATAGTTATACTTACACGACATGCAAACATTTGATCTACTAATATTTTAAACCGTATTTAGCACAAGAATCGTTTAACGGAGAGAACGGACTATAGAGGAGATAATACACAATTAAACACAGGTAATCTACACTTCTGATTGGGCTAATGAAAGGTAATACTAGTGGAGCAGAGGCAGCTCATGATTCATAAATAATTTAATTTCAGTTTAAATCTTGACTATGTACCATTTTAATCTGAGATGACAATATGCAACCAGAAAGTCAGGACATCACCTGCACGTGCATTTCATATGCAAGTCAAATAAGCATACTTGAAATCCATTTATACATCAGTAAGCGCCATTTTAATCTGAACCAACAAAATGAAACCAGAAAGTCATGAAATAGTCTACAGTAGTGCATATAATGTGTGGGTCAAATAATTAAGTATACTTAAAATAATGTAAACTATAAAAATGGAGTCATAATCTTTGCATGAATCTAAAGTCAGATATCAAAATAGCAAAGAAGACATAATCAATGTAAATAGCAAAGACGACGTTATATCAATGTAAAACGATGAATACATGTATATGGAACCTTATCAAAATATATATCTTTCTACTTGATGCTATTTGGGCTTCTTGTTTTACCTCTACTAATGGGCTTGTCGTTTTATCACAAATACAAAATCATATTCCATTTTGTCAGTTACAACACAATTGGAGGCATTTTCACAATTACACATAACCTATGTGTCCAACAAACTACTTTCATTGCTAAATTATCATTTGTACACAGTACTATCATATTTTGTGTAAACTCATTCAATAATTATGTAAACGTAGACAGCATATTAAAACCTAAAACCAGATACAGAAAACCAGCCACTCTTAATGTACAAATAATGAGCAGCACAGGCGGTCTTAAGCAAATGGATTTCAAATATTTCAACGTTGCATTATCCAAATCACGCGTGCAAATAGTTTTAATCAGCAACATCGACACACCATAATTTGTCAAAAAGTAACAGTTCACATCATTGTCCACACAGGCTGTTCCTCATCAATACAACCACAGACTTATTAAACGTCCATAAGACCTATCACCTCGTAACAGCGAATGACTTGCACAACCAATCTTAAACGACATTTAATCAGAAGTACTAAAGTTTGTGTTTATCAGAACCAAAATTAATAATACTTGCCACGATCACACATGTTACTGAATTTGAACTGAATTATGCAGCATACAGTATGGTTTTGCTAACAGCACAGATATTCTCAGAGGCTTGTAAGTATTTGTATTTTCACAGCCGTATATAGTTATTGCATGTACTCAACAATACGTTCACGTGGCAGTTTACCCAACAGAACACAAGCAAAATTAATGATATCTGATCAAGCATCCAGCATCGTTTAGCATGTTGTGCCATTTGATCAGCTACACAAACTCTAGTGCTTTTGTGTTTTTATGGAAAATATACATAATATAACAGTCTGTCAAAGTCAAGCACAATATTTTCTTCATATAATAATAGGTAATAACATGCTAGAGTCATATGTTCTTGTATCAAGTACAGAGCTTCTCTCGGCAGTTAGTCATTTATGCATATCATGGCTTTTATCAACAATATATACTGTGATACTTCGATAGCTATACACAGTTATGTACCGTTTAGTCGAGTATAAAAGTTGGCATTTTATAAGTCATAAATAGTCATAAGACATTTTGTTAAATACAATTGCCTTAGGCATTTTGTCACTTGTACATATTTTCTTATTTTCTCTAAAAACTTCCACATATTATGGAAATAGGTGTTCATTTAAGAAGCTAAACCCATTCTCTGGATGTCAAGCAATTTCAATATATATGTTTCTCATTTAGAACGAACAGAAAAACGTAATAATTAAGCAGCACATTATACATTCCAATATTCCAATGTTTCATTGTAGCTTGGTAACTTGTATGTGGGCCTATGGCCTTGATACAGTAAATAAATGATGATGATGAGTATCTGTAGCGTGCTAACACTCATTTGATAAGCAACGTAAAGGCGTCATCCGCGCGGCATCATTTTGCATAACAGTTCCACTGGAAACCAACAATCCGTTCACGCATCTACTGGTTAATTGACGCGGTTCATTCATCTTCAATACAGTTTAACAGGATGACAGGCTCTTCCTTTTTAAAATATACAGACAGTCATCAAGCGTGCACTTTGCTTCCGTCACG
Source organism: Diodora aspera (assembly GCA_031471655.1). NCBI lineage: Eukaryota > Metazoa > Mollusca > Gastropoda > Lepetellida > Fissurellidae > Diodora > Diodora aspera. Next base: position 3,575 of record JAUELE010133036.1, read on the forward strand.
TTGTTTGTCACCCGTTTCTTCACCGTGTATCAGAAGGAAACCAGGCACTGTAATCAAAGCCAGGTAGCCAGATAATAAAAGTGTTGCTTCACTAATGCACTCTTTTCGCCGTCCCATGTCAAGGTGAATTTGTCAGTCAGAATCCTTTTGTTTACACCACAGGTCCCCTCCCAACGTCTCCTCAGTATGACACACATGTCTTTAGCATCTTGTCAACACCCCTCCCAACGTCTCCTCAGTATGACACATATGTCTTTAGCATCTTGTCAACAATCCATAGTTCTTATATTCAGCACACAATACACATTGATGCAATACAGTGCACACCACTGCAACATGCAAATGGATGTGCAATTTTACCAAGTATACAGCATATTTTGGATAGATACTGTCATTTTTAATAACCTAACGTTGTTTATCAACTTTACAGTCTTAAACATTTTCGTCAGCTTTGCAAATATGTACTTTGTGACATTTGGACAACTGGACTAATGTGTGACTTTCAATCAGGTACACACCGTCGTGTTACTTTGTTCACATATACATGAAGGTTCTATGTGGATTTCATTAGCTGTACACACCGTCGTGTTACTTCATTGACACTATAGTTTCCGCCAGGTTACTACAAATTGTACACAAGCATGTTACTTTGCAAGATTCTATCAATTGTGCATTGGTATTGTATCAAGTATACAATTTCTTTTGGTGTTTTATCAGCTATGCACAGTTACATGTTACTTTGTCAAGCATACATTTTCTTTGATATTTTAACTGTACATATTATAGTATTTTGGCAAAGATACATGTTGTTGTGACATTTCATCAACTGTACTGTACACAGTCACATGACACTTGGCATGTCTACAATTTCATTTAAATAGATGTAGTCGACGACGTTTTCACACACTAGACATATTATGACATTTGATAACTATACATATATTTGACAACTTTACATACATGTATAATTTTGCATTTGTCAGCTATACACGCAGCAAATAACATTTTTTCCCAAGCACAGATTTTTCTTTGCTATACATAGTCATGTGATCGTTTGTATGCTTGACAGTTTCGACTGTTTGCGCATATGACATTTAGAAACATTGTTCCAATAAAAACCATGCACATTGTTGTCGCAATTTATCGGCTATACCGTCATATCTAATCCATATCCAAACATGCAGTTCCATTAACTGTGTTGTAAGTAACTCATGTTTAGTGATATTTTACAAATTTCACAAATTTCAATGGTATTTTTCTATACCATGATGGCTTAGTGTCACATTGTCTCCCCTGATTATTATAGCAGCAATGCTAAGTCATTTGACTTGCAATCGATATGTAATTGCCTTTGACATTGTATTAGCAGTATAACGTCATAAGGTATTTTATTCTTTCTGTCATATTGGCTTACGTTTTGCCAGCAATATATGATCATTTTTTTTTCATTTTTTAAATCTTCTCTCATGTATTTTACATCGTTACAATGTACACATCATTGTTTTACAAATGTATTGTTTTGCAGATGCACAAACGGAAAGGAGCAAACTACACAGCAGAAATAAAAAAAACTGTCATACAATGACCTGTTTTTCACATAAACACCCCTTAGTGTACTCAATTCATTATACATAAGGGCAAAAGTATATGAACTGTCATGGGTATCAATTTCAAATGAAGTGTTAGTTAATACCTCATGTCACACTGCTTTAGCAGCTCAAGATGTGAAAAGACTATGTATGGAGGACCAATATTTAAAAAAACACTGAATAATTACAGCTTGTAAAGGCAGCACATTTTGTAGCGAAGTAATAATTTTCAATTTCAGCTTTAATACTATTGAAATGTAGTATTTTTTCTATTTTGTCTATAAATGGCTTGTATCTCACGTTTCTTCATTTTGTGCATATTTTTTCATTTTTTGTTAAGCGCTCTAAGCATGCTGCATGTATGGATTTTAGGTGTTGTTTAAGTGCCCATTATTATTATTATTTAAATATCAAAATTTTCTCTGAAATGCTTCTCGACTAATTTCTATATGTTTCCCTAAAAACGGGGATGGGGGAGTGAGGAGAGGGGGTTCCCCGACCGTGGTTGAGGCGGGGGAGGGGAAGGGCTGTAGCCCATCTGCCCCCCTCCGCTTTCTCCATCCCTAGATGGTACGATTTCATTTATAGTACTGTTCATAGTTTGAATATACGTCGTTGCTGTTTAATCATCTGCTGTGTTGGCCTTTTGTCATGATCGCATTAATGGTTCTAATAAAAGAAGTTTCACCACGGCCTTTAAGTTAAAATATTTAAAGACGGAGGCCAGTGGAATTCTCACGACATTTCATCAAAGTAAAATATGATTTGCATGATATTAACCGATTTTAATAAGGTCAAAGCAAGAAATATAAAGTATGCCTAACCGATATATTAGGATCTCAACCCCTAAGTCCTATTCGTTAAAACATCCATTGTTGTATTCAAATGAAACGAGGCGAAAGTGACACAGCTAACTGAATTTAGATCACGATTTGAGTCCCATAATGAAGAGGGTGATTTATTGGGTCAATTTGTACTTCAGAACCATAGGATAACTGGTGAATGGTCGTTACTGTTTGCGACAGGTTGTGAACTGTCTCTGAGCAATTCTGAGAAAGGTGATCTTTAAATGAAAAAAAGAAAGGGGAAAATTGCAAATTTTATGTTCACGCATGATTGTTAACATTACAAAGAACACAGAAATGCATTTCAAATATAGACTGGGTTTGTTCCAATCTTCCTGGAAAACAGCTACACGTCGGTACGTTTTGAGGATAAACTTAAAGAATAAGGCGGGCAGTATCATAACAGACTAGTCAACAGACCTTACAGGATATAAGTGGTGGCATGATATAAATTGAATTTATATTTCGTTAATACCACGGATCATATACTGACGTTCAAAAGAAACTGCACTGCCGGGCAAAAGAAACGATACCACGATTTTGAGAGGCTACTGACTAAATTCACAATTGCGTTGGATATGCAAGAGATATCCCTTCAAGATTAGAAAGTTTTATCAACGATGTGATGTTAATCAAAGTACAATCGTTGAAATCATAGCATCCTTTTGATCAGCTATGACAGAAAGACGTAAAGAAAAATAACTGAAATCATTTGGCATCGTTTCTTTTGCCCGGCAGTATATAACAAAATCTTCAGAGACGATTGAAGGAAGCAATTAAATGTTAGCTACTTTCAGAGATATTTATTGAAGATAAACTGTTTCAGCACGATGCAAATACAATGAACCAAACTCCATGAAAGTTGGAAAATTGCTGATGGTTAGTGTATCGTTTCTTTTGGGCGTCAGTATACTAATGTACTAGTGATAGAATCAATGCAAGCACCACATGTGAACAGATCCAGTGATCATGCATCCAAAGCTGTTACTTCTAAAAGATGATAAAGCGCTTCAAGTCTGGCCTATGCTGTCGAGTTGAATATAGAATTAAGACAATATGCAGTCTGATACCCTTTTAGAAAGCTTAAAGATCCATTGTCTCGCCATTATTGACAAATTAATTTAAAAATACCGTAACACCGTGTGCGGGCTTACATCACACCATATTGTAAAACTGTATGTTTGACGTAATGCTGTACGCTGCAAGATAATCTTCTCAAAGAATATAGTTTGATCGAACGTAGGGGCTATTTATACCATCCACATGTATTAATGAATAAGGGTATTTCAATGATCGTAGCTACTCGTCCTTTTCCTTGACCGGGTAGAGGACTCGCTTGCCTCTCGTCGCCATTTTGAAAAGACCCACCCCAGTCCAGCGCAAAGCGAGTAGAAGACACTGGTTTGAAAACTACTGTAGGGGAAAGATAACTCTGAATTATCGTTGCTTTGCGCCTTGGCTTGATAATCTTTTTGGAAGGCGATGTTATTAAATAAATGTTATACCTCACAAATCATACAATTTCAGACTTAACAGATAGGCTCATTTGAGTTATAAATGACCATCCAAACAAATTGATAAGAACAACGTCAAATGGTCGTTTCACTTCTAAACGTGCGCCACGAATTCGCTTGGTAACACTCCGCAAAGGGCTGAATGAGCTCGAACGCTACCCATTCCGATTGTCATTCCTACGCCATGGGTAATTTTCTCGCATGTCAGGTCACGAGAGGCATACGAGTCCTTTGCCCGGTCACGGAAAGAGACTAGCAGCTACGATTGGATATTTAAAGTCATTCACAAAGGCTGTTACCAGATGAGGTTGGCTTAAATGTACCGTACCAGCTTAGAAACTCCCACAATATACCAGGTTAAAAACGTAACACAATTCATTCATACATGTACCTTCTTCAATCAGTTTGTGTAATCCCGCTTTGTAAAAGGGAATGTGCAAATTTATCAACATTTAAACGTTCTATTAAAAAGATTAGGAAGATTGCCCCATTCTACTACTCTCATGGTACTAGACAATACAATATTATTCATACAAAACTGCGATTCTTGGTAAGCCAGTTGAAGTACGATCTGTATCGATACGGAATTGTAAATGATCTCAGCTGCAGTTGTGGTTTTATCTATGAAGACGTACGTCACTTTCTCATCAACTGTCAAATATATACTGTTCAAAGAGAGGTCCTTATGAAAAACGTTTGTAATACTATTAATGATGCATGTTTAATTGATGTTGATTAACTCTTACACGGATCTACAGTTTTAAGCACAATACAGATTCAACAGATATTTTGACTGTACAGCAATACATTCTACAGAATACCAGATTCAGATAATTGTCTTTTCCTGCTCTAATTGTTTCTTTTCTTTTTCTGTCACTGTACTTGTTTTTCATTTGTATATATCATGTCATGTAAATACTGTAGGAGAGGGCATGCTAAGTTGCATTCACTTGCGCCCAATCCTTTTCACTTTATGAATAAAATATGTTTAAATCAAAACTACAAAGGCTGAGACGTAAATTATGTGTGCAATATTTGCCTCACAACTAATCTTAACGCCAGAAACAAACCCGAGCCTCTGTCAGCAGGTAGGAAATATTCTTTAACTGGTTCATATCTACGGGTTGTATGAATTATTTTAGTAATTACAATGTTTTTAGTATTTATTCTATTTATTGATGCAAAGTTATGGTAGTATATCATTATTTAAAGTTGGATACGTGCTCCCGAAAGCTAGAATAGGTCTGGTGCTATCTGTTTGAAATAAATAAATAAAATTGTAAATCATACAAAGTAAAATTGCATTCCCAATTAAATAACGCCCTATCCCCTTAGTTCCGACAGATACAGACGGATCTATTTTCGATTTTTAAATAGCCAGCCTCATTCCGAGTATTTTTTTATGGTTTGACAGCCCAATGTTCCGCCGTCGGGGCGCCGCCAACTGCCACTGACGGCATGGCGATGTCGGACTGCCCACGTTGTCCTATCTGGGGAGTTTGACTTAAATGGACAAAACTGACACCGTCAGCGCCAAAGCAAGAGTCTGGGTAGGCGTGAAAAGTACGAACAGTGTCATTGACCTACAAGTCCAGCATTCACTTAGGATTGTGATATGTGAAATCTTTCCCATGTGTAACACTGTTGACGTTTCTCTTATAAACGAAATGACAGCTGGTTTGACAATGACACTAACCAACCTGTTGACTTCTTTTAACACGTTTAGTTTTTCATCAAACTGTCGCATTTGCGCTGAGAGCGATTAGCAATATGTTGTCATGTACTGTTATCTGTGGATAATTCACTGTCAGACGAATGAACGTTATCTCTTGTTATGTAAGTTTTGGATCAAAATAGAAAAGTTGAACTATTTGTGGAACTGGCTTCAACATGCTCTAATGTACTGTACTGAAACTCTCGTCTTGTAATTCGTATTGGGGTTGCGAGACAAATAATATATTGGTTTGGAAGCGATATGTCGGTGCACGTAGAACGATATGCATTACTTTCTTTTTTGAAGAATGGCTATATTGTGCCTATGAAAAGTCTGAAAAACAGAATTATTGGAGAGAGGAGCCCGGTTCCCTTTAAAGTACACTGTACAACTAAATGAAGAGGGGCGTGGAATGGCGCATTGGTTAACGCGTCGGCCCAGCAATCTGCCAGCCTTGGCGTTTGTGGTTCGAGACCCGCCCTGGGCACCTCTCTTTCAGCCCAGAGAAACAGTAGCCCTGACACCAACGTAGTGTTGGTGAGACTGTGGCTGAAAGATTGCTGAAAACCATGTAAAAACCCAAAATCACTCACTCACTAAAAGGAGACGTTAAACGTATAATAGGCTGGAAATGTAGTTCAACTGATTATAAGATATATGTTCAGTTCTTGATTTTCAGTTGATACTCACCCACTATAACCATTCACCGCGCCATCTTCATCGTATAACGTCATTTTAGTTAGAAAACAAATGTTGAAGTTTTGTAACAACTTGAATGATGTTGACGCCTGAGTCTTCTTCTCAGTTGATACCCACACAAATATTACAAGTTGCAGGCTGCCTATTCATAGTATAATCAATTGAAACAAACCTCCAACCGATTGTAAGTTGAAGTGTGACAGCGTACACTGGGAACATCTGAAAAACATACATGTAGCTGAATGATGTGCATTTCTTTGAGTAACAGACAGTACAGCCTACGGACTGACATAGGACGCTAATATTTGAGTATCACTTGTTGAAACTGATGATGAAATGAAAATTTAGCCACCAGATGGTTAAACGAACTCAATATCAACTGGAAATCGACTCAATCCCCTACGTAATATATGAAGTTACATGGAATACCGTTTTGTAGTTGAATGTCTAAAGTGTATCACTTTACATGTATGTGCATATTCTAAAATCGTGTTGCCTCTCGAGAGGACAAGACATATTTTCAAGTTATAATGGAGAATAGCAATTACCGTTTGCAGCTTAGTGACAAAGTGATGATAGAATACACATGAAGTATACTCATTCTGACACATCAAATGTATATATGTGAGACACATGAAAACCACGCAGAACCACAGCTATACGCCAATTGGTTAAGTGTTGAGACCTGTTCCTCCTCAATCTAATTCCAAATTCCAGGAAACATATTATATAATCTTACTTCAAGCGGTTTGGCAAGATTGAAGATAACTCGACGACCAAAAACAAACATTTGTTTATTAGAGCATACGTTATTTCGTGGAGAAAACGAGCAGAGTAAATAAATATATTTCTCAATTTACCTGCGAAGGTAGCTTCTGTCGTGCTAAGATAACGACCACTTCAGCGCAGTGGTGTTCAGTCTGGCCTGAGAGGCATTATCACTACTCTATCATAAATATGGTGTCGGCAGAGTTAAATTATAAAGATTGATAAAAGTTAAATAGAATGATTTACTGTGCAAAATTGCCTGACTCGTTATATTTTCAGTTTTATTTATCTGACGCTGTTTAAATTTAAATTTTCTTCCAGCTATATAAACATTTCAGTCCTAATTTTCTGTGAGAGTGATGCTATAAAGTGTTTGTTTTTCTTCAGTCGTGAGACATGGTTTCGTTTCTTTTGGACATTGGTTTAGTTACAGAACTGCAAAAATGTAAACAATGATATCATTTTCCAAAAACAATATTAAAGTTTGAATACCAAATTCTTCATGGAATTTTACTCTCATTTTGTTTTTATTTTATTTTATTGTTATTGTTGTCTAACTGTTTTTCTGTAATCACATCATTTGCTCGAAAAAGACGTTAGCAGCTGCTTCGAAACGTCGCATTTTAACAATAAAAAGAAATGCAATTCCATGAAGAATTTGTCACACTCGGTGTTTTCTTAAAAAACTTATGGAACGAAACATGAATATACATAAAATTATGTTCATACATGTACCACGAATTAGACTAACATTTAGTCCCAGGAATAAGTTTAATCTACCGAATTATGTTCATAATACCAAACAAATAAATAATAAAATCAGAAAAGGAGCCCATAGATATTCCTTTGAGAATATATACACGTGCTAAATATCTAGACTTGGGCAGGCTCCATTTCTTTGTATGCATCATGGTCTGAAGACAGACCATCCACAAATAATGCACAAGAGATATAACATGCTTGTCTATTTTACAGCCTCTTGAGTAGCCTGATCTATTTTGGAACCCCCATGTCATTTAATAGAAACAATGCAATCCGAACTTTTTGACAAAATCTTGAAAATATTTATAAACCTTCGCGAACGTTACAGATGCAAATAAATGCAGTCGGCTCATATTCGGAAACAATTCGGAAATTGTAACATGTTTCGGTGAACCCTCAGAATAAGGCTGGCTATTTGAAAGTAGAAAGTACATGTATATTCGTCTGCATCTACCGGGACGAGGGAAATACGGCGTTATTTAATTAGACATATACTATCACAATATATAATTACAGTTTATGTTATTTATTTTACACAGATAGCCTCAGAGCTATTGTAGCGTTCGGGAGCACGTATCCAACTTTAGAAAATCACAAAAATCTTTCGTTTTCATGATTTGGAACTGTGTGCAATGTATCACCTCAGTGTGCCACCATCCAATTTGAAACATAGGCGTATTACCTGGGAGGGGGGGGGGGCAGTTTTTACAGTTTCCAAGAAAAACTCTCAGAATTTTTGCATAAACGGTGTTTCCTCGGGGCTATATTTTCGGGCAAGAACGTCACAGCCCCCACAAAGGGAAAACGTCCATTGGCCCATGCCTTGAAACAATCCAATGTCGAACTATAGGCCACAATTACAAGGAAGCATTATCTGCCTTGCACAGATCCTCAACTTGATTTTCGTACAGGTGTACTGGAACCAGATTCAAAGCAGAAACCAACCCTTTTTCAACCCTGTGATTCAGGAAAGCTACAGTTAGGGAACTGATTAGTAATCATGCAGTAACATTAACTGGGAACGGTGAATGCATTAGGTTTCAGACCCAGGGGGGTCAGCTCTTAATCAATTTTCTTGGAAACCTGAAGCCAATTCCACGCAAAATTATATAATTTGTCACAAATTACTTCAAGAAGGTGTAGTTTTGCTTCGTTGAAATATCACATTCCCTCAGAGGATGCATTTGCAGTATTGACTTTTGCAAACCAGCTATTGAAATAATTTAGGGATTAGCTCTTGTTTGCATTATGTAATTAATTCTTTCCTGTCGGATAATAAAAACATGATTAAAAATGTATGTTTTAAGAGGGCTTAAATGAACAGGTTTGTGGCTTGTATGAATGATGTTTCACACTAAGCACAAATGAAAACGATTGGTAAATATAAGATAAGATAAGATAATACTGTATTGCCTTTAAGAAGGAATTCGTTTTGCTGAGAGAGATTCTAATAACACTGTGTCCCCGATTCCTGGCGGACTGAAACGAATTCATTTTGTACTTCGCGCAAACTCCTCACTAGCTTGTCCTACCCCTCAAGCTTCTACATGTACGTTAACCGCCGTTGTACGGAGTTCAACAAATAGTTGAACACAAATAGTGACACGTCACATTATTTGCCCTGTGACGAATGTAGGCCGAATGTCTATGCACCAATCTGGACAAGAAGATTATATAATCAAGCATGATAATAGATAATCCGGAGGTGGAAAAGGAAAGAATGACAATTGAAAGACATTAATTTTATAGTAACATGCATTTTATATGGTTTGTGTATTAATTGTGATACCTACGTATGTCAATGCATATTTATCGTTCCTAATGTTATTTTTAAAAACAGCACACCTTGATTTTCAATACGTATCCAACTTTACATGATGACATACGTCTTACAAACGTACCTTTTGATACAGGCGTGATGAGGTACTGTGAAAATATATAATTTTAATATATAGAAACATATGACCACGTTGCAACTTCATAAATATGAACATCCGAACATGATGTCGATTTCAGTGTTAGTAGTTTCTCCCTGTTAAAACAATCTAATGATTTTGGAATTAACCTTGATAAACTGCATTTCATTAAAGAAGAAAAATAACAAAAAGAAGACAAAGTGCATAAGAAGAAAACTCATATCCATAACGACCGGCAAAATAGTGTCGTTGGCCTTGATATCTCTGTCTGGTTTAAATGTACTCTTATTGGTGCCAACGTGAATAAGAAACTCCGTAATTAAGAAAAAGACACATGCCCTAGTTTTGGCCTCAACTCTAGCACTAGCACTGCAGATGTCTTCAACCAACACGAACGTTTTAAGAAATCGGTAGTCACAAAAGGGTCCGACCGAATCCGTTTGATCGCCACGAAACAAAAGATAACACCAATTTGACTGAGATTTTGCTGGGCAGACCATTCAGGTTGCTTGGTTTGGCATCAAGAAAATACGCTTCCCACACACTTCTCTTAACAGCAAGACCCGTTTTATTCAAGGTTTAAAACACATCCATTTTCTTTTGTGACGAGCACGTTGATCACATCTTGACTCGAAGTGCCGTGAGACTGATTTGAAGAGTCATTAACTTAACGACAGATCAGATCCTTATCCCCTAAAGAAGGAGGTAGTGATTGTGGAATTAGACCAATGTGTCAGGGCTATTTTTCTTCAGTTTATGTTTGTCCACGGAGAAGACATTATCTCAACACATCGATTTCTGCCCACTTCAAGTGACAAATTCAAATGTTTCTTTGAGACACGTCGAAGCTCAAGTTTGTCCCAGATTACATGCTATTTTTTGTTCTGGACACAGAAACTGTACTTTTAGCGGGACTGCTTTAATTAACCCTTTGAACTCCAGCGGTCTGTTTTGAGGCTACAACCAGTAAGTGCAGAGAACTCAGAGCCTGGTCTACCGGCCGACTAATGTTACTGTTTAGGAACTGATAGCTAGGCAACTTCTCAGCCAATAAGCAGCTCTTTTACATCTGATCGTATTTTTGGTAGGGAAGCATTCTTTCACTGAATATGGATGGTGTTGCCCAAAACGTAGAGAGCCCAGGGCTCAAAGGGTTAAAATGACATGCTAGATATCGACATTCCTATTGATGCATTAACCTGCAGGCAACATTCTAAAGGCATTTGATTACGGTGATACATTTTGAACCTTCCTTAACTCATGCCTCATTCTCATGGTCCTTTTCCAGATGAATCTGTGTTTATTTCTTTTAACCGGTGTTTATTCATACTCTCATACATGGTTTTTCTTGTTATGTATCTTCTATAGCGACTTGGGGTAAGTTAGGGTTTTAGTTGGATTTGATACGGAGTAATCATGCAACTGCTTTTATTCTTCAAGACGATGACAAGGGGTAAGTGAGGCTTTTAGATGGACTTGATATGGAGTAATCATGCAGTCTATGATGTGATAGACTGTTTCTATTCTTCAAGACGATGGCAAGGGGTAGGTGAGGGTTTTAGATGGACTTGATATGGAGTAATCATGCAATCTATGATGGGATAGACTGTTTTTATTCTTCAAGACGATGGCAAGCGATAGAGGGGATTTTAGTTGGATGTGATATGAATTATTCATGCAGTCTATGATGGGATACACTGTATATATTCTTCAAGAAGATGGCAAGAGGTAAGTGAGGGTCTTAGATGACTTAAGATAGAGTAATCATGCATTCTATGATAGGATACACCGTTTTTACTCTTCAAGACGATGGCAAGGTGTAGAGGAGGGTTTTAGTTGGATGTGATATTGAGTAATCATATAGTCTATGATGGGATAGACTGTTTGTATTTGTCAAGAAGATGACAAGGGGCAGGGAATAGTTGTAGTTGGCTTTGATATGGAGTAATCATGCACTCTTTGATAGGATGGATAGACTGTATTTAATCTTCAAGACGATGGCAAGGGGCAAGTGAGGGTTTTAGTTGGATTTGATATGGAGTAATCATGCAGTCTATGATGGAATAAACTGTTTATATTCTTCAAGAAGATGACAAGGGGCAGGGGAGAGTTTTAGTTGGATTTAATATGGAGTTATCATGCAGTCTATGATGGGATACACTTTATATATTATTCAAGATGATAGCAAGGGGTAAGTGAGGGTTTTAGTTGGATGTGATATGAATTAATTATGCAGTCTACGATGGGATACACTGTTTATATTATTCAAGATGATGGCAAGGAGTCGGTAAGGGTTTTAGTTGGATTTGATATGGAGTAATCATGCAGTCTATGATGGGATAGATTGTTTCTATTCTTCAAGACGATGGCAAGGGGTAAGTGAAGGTTCTAGGTGAAACTGATATGGAGTTATCATGCAGTCATTGATGGGATAGACTCTTTGTATTCTTCAAGACGATGGCAAGCGGTAAGTGAGGGTTTTAGTTGATATGGAGTTATCATGCAGTCTTTGGTGGGATACACTGTATATGGGATACTGATGGTTTTAGTTCGATTTGATGTAGAGTAATTATGCAATTTACGATAGGATAGGCTATGTAACTTATTTTGCAAGACGGCATGAGGGAGTCTATCTTGTTCATTGTATATTGCTCGTTCGTGGAACTGACAAGGTCACAGGATATCTAAGCAATAGTAGTCAGTTATTGTCAACCAATCTCAGCTACATTGATGAAACCGACAGTCTTTCACTGAAGCAGGGTTGGCATTTTAATAGTTCTCGCCATATATATGAGAAATGAAGCCAATAAAGATAAAGTTTTTACAAACCTAGTTTACTTCAACTTGATTGCATGTCAGTTTACATTACCCCTCTATACAGAAGAAATGTATTGTTACTCAGAAATGTGAAAATAATACTTTTCATGGTCGGTGTAATTTGAAAAATGTGCTTGAAAATCATATTTCGGTTTCTGACTCGTAATTCCATAAATCTTAAACACTTGTAGTGTATTAATGTCACATTCTACCGCTTCGCCACCCATGTCAGAAACCTGACATACTTGAATTTCCGTTGAAATGTCCTCGTTAATAACTCAAGAAATACAGGGTCATTTATTAAACAGGAACACTATTAACTGAATTAATAAAGAAAATGCAGGGAAGTCAAGGGCAAAATGGTTTGTTCATGTTATGTTACATTTCTGTATAATGGCCTGCCTGCAATGATCTCCTCCTGCGAATCTACTGCATGTTCATAAAGGGAAACGTGTCAGAATATATAAGCATCATCTTTACTTTTTGAGAATGAAGCATTATGTATCAATTATGTATTGTTGTAGTGTAGATCCACCCATTTTATCCAACGGAATGGCCATTTTATAGTATGAGCATGTAAGTACTTTTTTCGATTTTTTTAGAAGCTAAAAGAATGGAGGGATATCAAATTAATGTTTTGATGTAGTGGCCATACATGTATGTCGGATCAAAATAGTAAGTATTATGTGCTCCCAAAAGAATGAAATATGTTTGGTGTATGTGAAAGTGTTTGTCAAATAGATAAGTCTTTGTCCTGACAGAATGAGATGAATTCATTTTGTGCTCTTTTGCATTTACATTTACCGCGGATCTATGGAGTTTAAAAAATAACAAAAACAAAAAAACAACACGGAGCACACAAATTAATCCTTGTGAACAATTTGTATAATGCAATAAATGTGACATTATGTGTTGAAAGGTGTTATCCTTCTTCGTGTCAATCGTGTTCGTCTTTAGAGTGCCGATATGCTAAAAATATATGGAAATGCCCTTAATTCGTTTAAGCATTGGACATCTTTTGCCTTTTAGATTTCTCGATAAATACATGTCCGAGTTTGTTTCAACGATCAGATGACCACTAGATTCTGTACATAAATTTCGAACCTGCAACAATAAAGGTTGCCACGATGCATATGGTTGCCTAGCAAAATTGACAAAAGGTTAAGCGTTCCAGTGTCATACCAACATTGACATACATCCATCTATGTTCATGTCAAAGCAAACCCCCGTACAACTCTTGGTTTGAAAGCCCAGTCTTCAAGCTTATATTTGACGAGACAGCTTGTTTACAGAGGCAAGGAAAATAAAAATATAGTTTTTATTTTAGTTGCCAGTGATATTGGAAAACTCCGCACTCAACATATGTTATTGTAACACCCGAGGAAGAGTGCTTTCTCTCATTGCTTTTCGATGACCCTTTGATTAGCCGTCTATTACCTGAATTCAATACATCTGCATTCAGATACAGTGAACTTAACATCTGCTGGTACTTCATTGATGCAATATTGATTCATAATACTTACCTTTCAACATAATTGTGACAACAAGTATCCGCATGTACATGTATTGACATGCCATGAACTGTTTTCCCGAATTTGCAGTACAAGAAAACTGCATAAAAGCATCAGAGACATAACATTGGATTGCAGTAGTACCTATAGTTGTATAAAGACCATAATTGATAATATAATAAAAAGGTACCGGACTTCGCATATTCTAGGATACATTTGGTTGTATGCTGCTGATCCTATTGGATCCGGTGTAGAATGCGTTTGAGGTGCGAGATAACTACACGATGTAAGGGAAATGTTCTGCAATTCATCTGGAGACACACAACGCTGACCATGAAGTAACTTGACCACCGGTTTCGGCCCTGTAATGGATCTTCTTCAAGGTACCTCATGGCCAGTGGTGTATGTCTACAGATTAAGTGCAGAACATTTCCCTTGTACTTACATAATTGAATATTTTATCGTAGTTGTCATTATTATATACCATGTCATCAATGTACCTGTACACTGTTGGAACCTGCAGTAGAGTAAACATATAAACACCGTTAGGGTCTCTTTTAGAGTAAACATTTTAAACACAGTTAGGGTCTTTTGTGTAAACTTTCAAACAACGTTAGGGTCTCTGGTAGGGATTACATTCAAACACAGTTGGGATCTTCAAAGAGCAAACATGTTAGGGTAAACATTTAAACACAGTTAGGGTCTCTGGTAGGGAAAACATTCAAACACCGTTAGGGTCTCTTATAGAGTAAACATTTAAACACAGTTAGGATCTCTGGTAGGGAAAACGTTTAAACACCGTCAGGGTCTCTATTTGAGAAAACATTTAAACAACGTTAGGGTCTTTTAGGGTAAACAACCCCCAGTGTCCCCCTATTTGAGAAAACATATAAACAACGTTCGGGTTTCTAGTACATGGAATAACCCAAAGTTAGTATCTCTAGTATATGTACTCGACAATAATTCAACGTTAGTATCTCTCCTACATAGAATGGACATGTGCACAATGTAAGTATATCGACTACACCATAAGGAATAAACGTATAAACAGTGTAAGTATCCACAGAACAGTGCAAGGAATAAACACGTACATACCAGTATCTCAAGTACATGTACAAAGAGCAAACAAATAAACACCACAAGAGACTCAAGTAACAGGAGAAATAATTCGATGGAAAATGAAATGATAATTTGTCACTGCAGACACAGTTTAACTCACAGCGATTCATGCCTTAAATACTGTCAACAGGACAACATCTAGTCTTAATAAATAGTTACTGTGAGCGGTGAATTTTGTTAAAGTTACATGATGGAGGTGGGCAAACAAAATCAATGCATGTGTATCAAAACAGCATAGAAACAGCTTGTTCAGAAGTAGGCGAATAATCCCTCCAATTTGGGGTACTCCCACGAATGTTCTTGAAGATGACATCATTCTTGTCACCGCTCAGCTTCCGTTGTCACTCTGGGTTCACGGAAACACACCTAAGGGTGCTTGATACTTGCAAAGTACCTCCATTATATCATTTTATTGAGTGCCAACCCTACTCTGAGAGTAATGTATTTACTAATGTTTTAGACACGAGCTGTCCGAGAAAAAAAAGGATTTAAGTCTTAAAGGTTCAGAAAATAAACTCATCTTGTGATGGAGATGTCATCGAAGTGTTTTTGCTGTCAAAATCTTGTATTCAGTGAATATAGTTCATTGGAGATCTTCTTTCATGAAGATAGTTATCAAGGAGGCATGTATCGTTTACATGTTGAAGAAGTTTGAGGGTTGTCACGCTATCCCTGAATATTATGTATGAGTTTTAAAGGGTTTCCGCTTACATTCTATAAACTTACTATCACAAGGTAACAGGGTCAGTCCTTTTCCGGCTGTCAGTGATATATAGGGACAGAATGTATCCTATTGAGATATGTCCGAAACATCAATGATAAACCAATATAGATCAATCATTCGTGAACGATTTTCTGGCTATCAAAGCGAGAATGTCCAGTGGAGATAATGAATCCTTTATCTGCGGATTTGCCAATTACCAATAACAAACGTGAATTCTTTACAAGAAGACCGCAGTCATAGACGACAGTGTTGAAGTTCAGGATAAAACACACCTTCGCGGTTTTGTTTGGAAATGTAAGCACGAGGTAGAGGCACTCACGAACTATTGTGAAAATAATATGCGAAAAAAATCAAACTCTATCATTAGTCATTATTAACAAATCAGAATATTAAAAACAATTAATCTCCGATGCTTTCGTCTTAACCCTGGGGAACATGGCGTCTTTGGCGATTTGTTTGTGTTTTGGATGATTTTAAAATGCATTCATTAGAGTTGAAGCTCGATTTCAATGTGGAAACGATCCACCTGTTAGGCAAGTATAATGAGGTGGACAGTTACTATTTTAATGCAGGAATATATAGATTTTATGTATTTTAAGCTTCCAATGGGTGTATGCCAACAGATCTCTCCCCGCCGAGTATCACATCTTGTGTATCATGTTCAACAATCTAATATTTGATCGGACATACAGTATTGTTTGTTTATTGAACAATATAATATGGCTATCAGAATGTTTTGAGACTTTGTATGTAAAAATTCTGATCTTGCCTGGTATTAATGTTATGAAGAATGATAGCGACAATATGTTGCAAACAGGATATTAATACAAGAACTTTTCTTTTATTTTGGGATAAGATGTCCTTGAAAAGTGTCTATTCTGCTGAATGTTGTGGGTTGAGTCCCGTCCGAGATTCGAATCCCGTGACCTCTGAGTCCGGCAACCATCACCAGCATCACAGATCAACCACCGCGACTTCTACAACCGAGTTTTCTGCATTAGAATCTCAAATAAAACAGATGGTATTGTATGCGATCATTTCATAAACTGTCACTAAACATTTCAAGATATGAATATTTTGAAGATACTTTTTATGAATAAATCGTAATATGTGTTTACTGTATTGACATACACCAAGCGCCTGTGGATAAGAGAAGAGGATGACGATAATTCACTAGTTCAATTTCATAGAGGACAAGTCCAAGTTCATACGGGAAAATAAAATAGAAAAGAAAAATAGTGAGAGCGAAAGATTATCTGTGAAAGAAACGGGCATTTTCGTATATTTTTAAGTTTAATGATAAGTTGACCAAAGGACAACTGACGACAGTTGTAGAAAAGCGATATTAGATTTCATTGTTATTTCTCGCAATCATACTTAGCGGAGAACATAATTATAATTATCATTGTGGTGCTTAAGGGTTTGGAGACTATTTATGAACTTAGCGTCAGCGCTCAGGAATACGTAGCTAAATGTTTCTAAATATCAATATAATATCTCTCTAATAAGTATTTGATTACAAAATGTTGAAAGCCACAAAAGCGGCGCAGACCGGACGTACACAACCCGAAAGCTAACGTGTCGGATATTCTGGCCAATATCCATGAAATAACCGAAATCGAAGACGCGCCAACATTAGCTTAGTCTACAACCGGAACTACATTAATAGAACATCTTAGCACATACACCAATTACGACAAGTAGTTTTCAGTGTCACAATCTGTTGAATGCAGTTACAGGCAAGCCATTAAAAGATGAAGCCCGTTTAATTTTTATTCTTGGAATCCCAGGGACATTCCATAGAATATCCAGCGAAGTAGGGGCATTTTATAGAATGTCCCCTTTGATAGTCTATACGGTGTCCCCTGGGATATTCTATAAAGTGTCCCCTGAGACATTCTAGACAGTGTTCCCTTGGGTATTCCATTTGAATTCTATATAATGTGTTCTGGGTTTAATTTAAGAGAGTATCCCCTGGGATTTGCTATGCAGTGTCCCTGGGCTTTTCTAGAGAGTGTCCCCTGAGCTATTCTATAGAGCGACCCTTTGATATTCTATGCAATGTTCCCTGGGATACTTTTTAGAGCGTCCCCTGAGATATTTTATGAAGTGTCCCCTTCGACATTTTAATACAATGTCTCCTGGGATATTTTTAGAGGGTCCCCTGAGATATTACATGAAGTGTCCCCTGAGATATTCTATACAGTGTCCCCTGAGATATTCTAAAGAGTTTCCCCATGGGATATTCTATACAGTGTCTCCTGGGAGAGTCTATAGAGTGTACCCTGAGATATTATATAGAGCGTCCCATGAACTATTCTAAAGAGTGTCCACTTGGATATTCTAGAGATGGTCCTCTGGGATATTCTATAGAGTGACCCATAAAATATTTTATCGAGTGGCCCCTAGTATATCCTATAGAGCGTCCTATTTAATATGCTATGCAGTGTCCTTGCAAGTCATCTGTTAACCTGACAGAACCAGGCAAAGATGTCAAAGGAAGGTCATGTGAAATTGTGTAAGCTGTTAACGTCACAAATAACCAGCAGTTACCAGAAATTGAGTCCCTTTCCAGCATACATAAGTGTAGCTACAGTAGTGCACGATTTATCAATTTTCTCAATTCTCAACGGCATCGTGGAGGATCGTGCTCAACCGTATTGTTGGTATACGATGCCAAAACGAATTACAACGAATCGTCTGGAATGTAATACAACGTTAGTATGGCTTCAGTTCGATTTAACAACATGCCGGTACTTCGAGATTAATTTTTTAATACATTTATTGCATTATTTATATGTAAACAAAGTTGCGGAATTGGTTATGCACTGTTATATTGCAGTTGGGATAACACTTCTTATCAGGCTGTTTCGACATTTGCCAAAAATAAAGACAAGAAGTAAAAGCGTATTCGTGGCAATAAGGTATAACTTCTACTACGTTGTAATAGAGA
Source organism: Diodora aspera (assembly GCA_031471655.1). Taxonomy (NCBI): domain Eukaryota; kingdom Metazoa; phylum Mollusca; class Gastropoda; order Lepetellida; family Fissurellidae; genus Diodora; species Diodora aspera. The sequence continues at coordinate 22,506 of JAUELE010133036.1, forward strand.
TACACATAGGAGCATACCAATGTATCGTGTTGTTTAAAGAATAAAATGTACGAGACTCATCACTAATGTATATTTTAGAGTAAAGAATTTGCCAATGACACCACTTTATGTTAAAGTTACAGTAACTTAACGTGATTAGATTTGGTAAAATTTGCAATCATAATTTCACAGTTTTTCACAGAATATGTTCAAACGTCCTTGTCACGGGGCAGCAGTTTAAATTATGCATGTTTAAACATGCATATCAAATTATGTTATATTCAGGGTATAACTTAAAAACAGGCATAAGCAAGCAAATGTTGTCATACACTCTTTTGAACAAGTCCTAATAACATATCGTGAAACAATATATTCATCGTCCGGCAAACCAGATACCCAGTAACCGACTACTTGCTAAAAGGGTAAATTAAACGAATCATTTGCTTTCGCTTATCCTCATTCCATCAATCTGCTTCGTTCTCAAAGCTTGTCTTGCACCTCGAGATATCACCGTTTGGCTGCCTCGTGATCCTTTAATCCTAACTCAGCCGATGATTCATCATGTCGAACGATAAAGATAAAACATTTTATCTTACTTATAGCAAGTACATTTCAAATATATTTTGTTATTAAATGTACATGTCTCGTGCGTTTAGATTTCAGGTATAAATACACTTCCCCAGTCATTTCACTTTCTTTGAGACTTACGGCTTACAGTTTTATTTATTCCAAGTGTGTCATCTATTGCCTTTGAGTGAGAAATAAGACCAACAACGCCAAGTGTGTCTGGCGACAGTTGAACGTAGGGAATTATCTACAGTTCCAAGAAATTCACTTCAGGCAGACACCTAATAATGTGAGATAAACTGTTTATTTCGTGTTTGTAGGCCATCGGCCCATGTACAATATAATATTACATAAGATACAAATGAAAAGCAAGAA
>JAUELE010133037.1:0-14212 GCA_031471655.1 Diodora aspera
GACCAAAGTTTGTCAGATAGTTTTATAAAACATTATCGATTAGAATGTTAGGCAGTATTCTCCACAACAGGAAGGCAGAAAAAGGGGATGTCACAACACATTAATCTCAGTTGGGATAAATATCAAATTTTCCTGATAATTCATTCATCAAACAAGTCACTCACAACGCATCCAGGCATGAGCACAAGTCTCTAATATCGCGTGTGTCTATCACCAGCTTGGATGCATGCATAGATGCGTCTTCGCATGGACGTTGTGAGTCGACGGATGACGTCATATGAGATCCTACGCCATTCCTCCATCAAGGCTTGAATCAACTACTGGCGGTTGAGTTGGGGCTGCTGTCTTCTCCGAATCTATCCCTAAACAACAATTAATTAATGTTATTAGATATCACAAAATATATATCAGTATCAAAACAATTCTTTATTAATACCGTTGATACATTAACATATAAATCTGTAAACTGGTCATAATATATTTGCGACATTTCAAGAACGACCCGGAACCTGTGAGATAAGCGGTTACCCATTCTTGACTCCACCTGGCAGTACTGAACCAGCTTACTGATTCCAAATGGTAGCACGGTATTTGGGTAGCCGTCCATATTTAAGCACTACCTGAACCACTGCATATACCATGTTATGATTATGGATATGTAAAGCTGATGTTTTCGCATTTACTTGCCCCCCCCCCCCCCTCCCGACTACAACGCGTGTGTTGTCGCTCCACACCTATGTATTAATAATACAGAATGCATTTACATTGCGCCTTCCCAGACACTCTGAGCTTAAGGCGCTATAAGAATTAAAAACATAAATAAATGCTAGTATAAATACACTCTACATATTGTGTTTTCTGCAGAACAAGTGGGTATCCAGTTTCGAGGTGATTGAGCTGCCCTGTATCAGTTCACAACGACATAAGAGAATGAGCGACATCCTATCGAGTTTATGTGCACATTTGGAATCACAAGAAGCTTCTGACTCTCTGATCTCAACACTCAATGAGCACATAATGAGGAACAAAGTCGACCAGATATTTGGATACTGTTTTATGAAAACACTGATAAGCGGGGGACATAACTTTAAACTCAGTTCTGACTTCAATAGGCAACTAGTGGAGCTTTATTAGCACTGGTGTGACACGGTCACGTTTTGAAGACAGTGTGATCACCCTTACTGCAGCATATTGAGCAGATGTTGTGCTTTGAAGCAAGTTCATATTAGTGCCATAAAAACTCCCAGTGCAATAGTCTAGCCGCGAGAATATCATCGCTCGAACCGCACTAGCCGTTGCATCAGCAGACAAGCAAATTGAAGAAATGATAGTTGGTGGTAGTTACACATTTTCAGAACTGATGTCATATGTTTGTCCATAGAAGGAATAGAGTCCAAGTAAACACCCAGATCCTTGACAGAAACTGAATTCGATAAAGGAATCTCCAATACGAATCTCATTGAGATCAATGGACTGGGGTTTTCGTGTATGAAAGACAATGACTTCTGTTATACATTCAGCATGTCTCAATTTTCTGCTTTTCTCAGAAAATGCAGTTGGATCTGTCGGTTGTAGATCTGATTATCATCTGTATAATAACATGTATGAGAGTGTTCATGTGAAAGTTTAACTACACGTAGACTAGTGGTATACATGGTAAATGAAACCGGGCCAACACAGACGCTAGCGGAACTCCGTATACAGGGTATTTGTGGCTATAGAGAGTATCCCTTATTTGGATACATTGATGCCTCTGTGAAAGGTAAGACAGAAACCACCTATGTGCAGTTCCAGACACATCCATTTGTTCTGAAAGTCACTGTGACATGGACGAATCATCTTTAGTGTCAAACGCGGAAGACAGATCAAGTAGAACTAAAATTCATTTATGTTTTTTCAACCAGGAACATCATTAACAACTCTAAGCAATGCAGCTTCGGCAATATGTGCTCAGCGGTATGCAGACTGACAAGTGTCCAACAGTCTAAAGTTATTAGGACGTTCCAAAAGTCTTAATTTCACTGCTGTCTAACTCTTAAAGTTCGATACGTTTTCCCAAGGCCAAACTATGGTTCGTTCTGTGTGAAATACATAACATAAACTATCAATCAGACATTATAAAAGTGTTTGTCTCATTAAATAATGCCTGTGGTCACATGCTACGTTCACGAAGGTCTATGAAACTTTGAAGATTAGCCTGAAAATTCGAATACATAATATTTTACCCCGGGGTGAAATATTCACAGACGGCTTTTCAAAAGGTGTTTTAACCGACAACCGTGCTATATATGTTGTCCATTATTCGTCGTATGTTCATAATTGTATGTATATTTATCATTGCAAAGGTTGTTTTTGATAAGAAAACACTGAGTTTGATCACTTATCCAACTTTAAGATTATCTGAATCTAAGTCTCTCTTCTTGAGAAGCAGCTTCACGATTTCCGCTCTGTACGTGTCAGGAACTGCTCCATTCTGTAAAAGCCATTCTGTTCAATATCTTCACAAGGATAGCAAAGAGGACATCTGGGATTTCGACCATCAACTTTTGGGTCCAGCAAATCGCGAGTTGATTTCGATTCCATCGGTTGAATGGTTGAAATTCCGTCAGTGGAAAAGAAATCATGCCTGTACAGTTTTATTACAGCTATTTTACCATGCAAGGTTGCTGGTTAGCTTTCCGTCTATTAATATTAGGCGACTTCTAATACCTTCTTGATAAACCGCCGCGCGGAACCTCGGCTCATACCATCGTCATCATACAAAGCTTGCTGTTCATACACTGTTTATCTGTCTGTTAAAAAGGTTCCGTCGTCTAAATATATTGATTTCACGTTCGGTTTTACATGTAATGGCCATATAACGACATCCGGAAAACCGAAGCTGAAGTGTTGTGTATCTTTAAAGTAAAAATTAACATGTTCTCACTGTTCTGTACACCGTCTGTGTGGGATGGAGCAGTAAGTCTTAAACAAACTGACATTTCTAATGTTCATATCCTAGGTGAGGGAAAGTGCGTTCTATGAAAGAGGTAAACACAGCACGATTTGAAGATCCTGTATCTGTGCACATACAGACACGCTGACACAACAACAGGAATGGTAATAAGTTTCAGCTCGATACTCGATACACAGAAGCAGCAAAACAGAATCGATATGTCGAGTAACCTTTCTGAATGTTATCTTCTGATCTTAACAAAGAATTAACATTTAATAGCAGCAAGGTACAGCAAATGTTCAAGTGTAAGACTCAGAACAACATGTGCATGTTCTTTGTACTAATTGATTATGAAACAACTTTATACAGACATCGCCAAGAAACGTACACCGCCAAGAATATCTGACGTCATAATATTTACTACTCATACAAATCAGGTGACAACCGTATATATACGTTTATTGTGTCCTTGATTACATTTACTTTCATAATCGACATTTATATATTCTGATGTAACAACTGTTTTAGGCATTTAAAAGGCCTAGTCGTTTGTTAAACACTCCCATTTTTAAAAAAACCCGTAGATTCTCGGAAGGGTCAAGTAACGTTTCATAGATACCACTCTCAGATGTTTTGCGAAATAATAGTCACGTTAACAGTCTCCATGACGAAGCGGTATTTTGTCCTTATTGTAATTAACGGGATTCAATCAGCCGTGTCGTCCAGTCCTGATAAACCCGTCAGCGGTGGCCAAAAATCCGCGTTGGGCGTTGATCTAATCGGATTAACGCCACAAGGAATTTCAAAGTTTGTTATTTTTAAATTGTCGTCTCGAAGCTTGTGGACTACAACTGTGGCGGAGTCGTGTTTACAAAACACATTATCGATACCTGGAGCTGAAAAGATGCCGGCAACAGAAGCATTACACAGCTAAATCAATTAGGGTTTCATCACTAATGAATTATGTTGACAACGGGTAGGATGATAACGACGATGTTGAGAATGATTATGATGAAGGCAAAGGTGATAGTGATTATATTGAAGGTAATGGCGACAAGGATTATGTTGACGATAATAAGATAATAATACTATTGAAGAAAATGACGAGAACGATAATGATAAAGGCAATAGGACAACGATAGTGATTGTAAAGGTCATGTTGACAATGCTTAGTGTGACAATGATTATGATAAACGCAATAGTGACAGTGGTTATGATAAACGTAATGGTGACAACGATTATGATAAACGCAATGGTGACAACGATTATAATAAACGCAATGGTGATAACGTTTATGATAAACGCAATGGTAACAACGATTATGATAAAGGTAATGACAATGCTTATTAGAAAGCTTATTGTGACAACGATTATAATAAAGGTAATGCAGCAAAAACTACGATAAATATAATTTTATGATAAATGTAATGGTGACAACGATTACAATAAAGGTAATGTGAAAATGATTATGGTAAACGTAATGATGATAATGATTATGATGAACGTAATGATGACAATGAGTATGATAAACGTAATGATTACAATGATTAAGATGATTATGGTGAACGTAATGATGACAATGATTGTGGTAAACGTAATGATGACGATGATTATGATAAACGTAAAAGTAACAATGATTAGGACAAAATAATTAATGATAAATGGTGAAAATGACCATCATAAAGTTACTGGCGATGACAATTATGATAAAGATAATAGTGCAAAAATTATAATAAAGATAATTTTATGGTAAAGGTCATGAGGACAACGATAACGATAATGTAATGGTGACAACGATACTGATAAGGTAATAGTGAGAGACTTTGGACTTCTGTTGATTCCAGCCACCTATCTGTGTTGGTGTTACTGGATCTTTCATTTGCCTTTGACACCATAGATCACAGGATACTATTAAATCGCCTCAGAAATGATTATGGATTTTCAGGTAAGTCCTGCAATGGTGTTCATTCTACCTTGTACGAAGGTCTCAATTTGTAAAAATCAACAAGACTTTGTCTGAAAGCGTCATATTAACATGTGGAGTTCCCCAGGATTCAGTACTTTGACCTATCACGTTCACCATGTATACACGGCCACATCATAGGCTGTCAAAATATTTGTCACATTGTTATGCTGATGATACTCAGCTTGTAAACAGTTTTTCAGCGGAGAGTGAGCAACAACTTGGAGCAAGGGTTGCCATGGAGTCTTGCATTTCCGATGTTGCTAATTGGATCACATCAAACTGCCTTAAACTTAATGCTGATAAGATGGAGAGTATAATACTGGGATCATCTGCTAAACTCAAAACCTGTCAGCTCTCTAATCTCGAAATAGGAGATTCCTCAATTCCATTTTCATCTTCTATAAGAAACCTTGGCGTGTACTTTGATCAATGTCTGACTTTGGAGACCCACGTCGATAACTTGTGTAAAGTTTGTAACTTTCAACTGCGAAATATCGACCTTTCCCGCTATCTTCTATCTCAGGACGCAGCCGCTGCTCTTGTAAGATGTATACTCTTGTCACGGCTGGACAACTGCAACAGTCTGCATGTCGGTTCACCACATAAACACATAAATAGGCTTCAGAAACTACAGAACAAAGCGGCCAGAATCGTCACAAGAACAGAAACTTCTGAACTCCAGTTCTTTAATCCTTGCATTGGCTCCGTATCAAAGAAATAATTGATTTCAAATTGGTTCTGCCCCAAGTTATATTCAGGGTTTGTTCAGTACCCCGTCCAGATGTAGAACTCTCCGATCAAGTAGTCAACATCTGTTTCTGTCCCTTGCTGTAATCTTTAGCCTTTTGGTGGACGTTCATTTATTGTCATACAATGAAGCGTCTCTGTAGAGAGCGTCTTACCATTACACTTTAAGCAGTCTGCAAACGTAGAAAGTTTTTAATCTGTGTTAAAGACTCACTTGTTTAAGCGATATATGTAGGTGCTTCTACGTGTATTAGGTTTCCTTTTTTCAGTTCATTGTGTTTGCATTATATTTCATGTTTGTTGATTAAATGTTGCGCATAGAGCATGCCTTTTGTGGCATGGAGTTATGACGCGGTACAAATGGCCTTATTATTATTATTATTATTAATGATGACAATTATAATGATGATTACTATAATAGTGACAATATTTATGAATATGAAAAGAGTGATAATGGTTATGGTTCTCAAACTTGTTGCCCTGTTTTCGTTTTGCGATATAATAGAATGTAATTCCGCCCTTTTCCAGATAGTCTGACTCATGGTCGTTTATCTGTATTAGTACATATGCATTTACTTGCATTATTTTTATAGTGGTTACAACTTAATACAAATAAATAAAATTTATATTAATGATTAAATTCTTACCAGACTAGAGTTACTGAAGCATACTTCAATAAACAAAACATTCAGTAATATGCCGGGGAGAAATCGAAAGTATTGACACCGGCGATAAAGAAAAGACTGATGGCAACATTATTTGAAGTGGGCATAAACATGCAGAAATGATTGGAATTCAATAAAGTACAGAGAAACGTATGGCCGGCGTCTCTATGTACAATCTGCAGAATTGTAGCTTGCAAAAGAATTGATATAGAAACTGTTTGAGTTTGCCAATCTGTGGTCCTAATCCCTTCACAACGCTAAATGTATTTTAGCATGTATCAGTTAGTAATGTAATTATATATTTATACATGTACATTTCGTGTCTCTCATAAGTCCCTATATAGCCTGTCCAATAGGTATCTTGTTTGGTATGAGACCCTAATAAATCACCCATCTGTCTGCCTAAAACTGCCACCGTTTGCGAACTCCTAATAAAGGAAAGGGTAACAATGTTGTGATGAAGGTACCGGTAACAATGTTATGATGAAGGTACCGGTAACGATGTTTTGATGAAGGTACCGGCAATAATATGTTTATGGTGAAGGTACCGGTAACAACGTTATGATGACGGTAACAATGTTATTATGACCGTAGCAATGTTATGATGAAGGTACAGGTAACGATGTGGTCATGAAGGTACCGGCAACAATATGTTTATGGTGAAGGTACCAGTAACAATGGTTATGATGACGGTAACAATGTTATGATGAAGATTCCGACAACAATGTTATGATGAAGGTACCAGTAACAATGGTTATGATGTCTCGTTATGTCCTACGACTCTACATGTATAAACCGTTAAAACCGTTCCTGTCATAGCTGACTGACAATATTATACACATAGATTCACAACATGTGCAACGGATTCTCATAAATCTTATTTCAAACATAATTTCAATTAAATATTTATTTTACACTATAACCTTAATTAACTCTCCTTTTTAACAAAAAAACTTTTTCCTTATTGTAACTCTGCCCTTTCTTTTACAAACATAGAAAAATAGGGTTAAAGTTTCCTGAAGTACATTTTAGCTTGCTACTTACTTCCTCAATGTCCTTCCCCGAGCAGTTTAAAACTGACAAGATGAAGAGACAGACTTACTTCGACACGTATGACCTTTGCAAGTGATACTGTTGAACGTTTTACTATATTAAAATGAAAAATATTTGTAATTAGATTTTTAAAAATAAAGGGAAATGATGTTCTGTTGTGTCACGCACTTCCTTGTCTTCTTTGATGCACAGTTAACTTGCAGTCTCCGCTCTGTTTGTTGTTTAAAGCGTCCATGTTCTATATATCGACATGATCAGTAACAAAATCAAACACAATCCATGACTGATAAATGCCAGCGACTGTACCGAGGTCATTGTTTAGTTAACAGGTTGCAGTGTGTCCGAGTTCAAGAAAGACTACAACATTCCGAGTTCGATGACTAAAGTGTAATGCTTTCTTGGGCAATATTTCACATCCTGACGTAAACAAATACCTGATTGCAACTACAATTAGTAGGGCGTGAAACAGTTTTACTGCCTTGCAGAATGACTGAAATTGTGGTGGGTACATTATGGCGGAGAGGTACCGCATACAGGCGGATTTAAGCTGAAGGGGGAGGTGACATGTGCTCGCTCCCCTAAACTCTGGCAATATAATATCTTGTAAATTATTCAATTGTAATACATTTTCCGTGACATTTCAAAGACATTATCAAGTAGATGCAAAAACAAGTCAGATCGTAGGCTACATAATACTACATATTATAGTGCTATCTAAGAGTGGAACAATTTGGCCTTCGGTTCCTCATTACAATTAACACTCTCCTCTATTTTACCCCAAATCCAGTAACCGGCCAAGTTAAATACGTATCACTATGATGATGGAGTTGAAAGACTGCTTGTTCGTAAGAGATCATGAAGATTCGTATTCATTTTAATGTCAGCCGGAAAACTGATAGTGGGTTTATTTCTTCTTGTGTTTACAGTCATCGTTTTTCCCGTGCTGAACTTGGGCTTACATCCACGTGTTTACTGATTTTCACATCATACCAGATAACTCACACAGTAACAGCACCACACTTGATTGTCAAGGATGCGTTAGTAAAATGTAAATGTTTAAGGGAAACATGAAAGAGTGAACGAACGAGTGAGTGAGTGAGTGAGTGAGTGAGTGAGTGAGTAAGCAAGCCTGTACGTTTACACTAACATAGTTTTCAGCTATATGACAAATATCTATGCTTCAAATCTTCACTGAAGACGGGTAAAGGGCTACTAGCGAGGACATGACTGAGATGGGACTTAAATTCAAGAACACTCGGTGGGACACTATAACCACTGCACTTTCCCACTATAACCACATTGCTACAAGTGACAATCAACAAACCAGCGTATCCATACACAACACTGCTGTAAACAGCACTTAATCCAGTATCACTTGTTCATTTAGGACATGAGGAACTTGTCTGGAAAGCAGGACAGAAACAATATAAAACTGCTTTGGTGTAAGTTTTATTTCTGAAAGTAGAAAAGAGACAAGAGTACTCAACACAAAAATAGCGATTCGCAAATCAAGAAACTGCCAAAATGTTGACCAGAGGTTTTTGTTCATTAGCACTTGGTATGCTAATACAACAAAACAAAATGGAGTAAAAACAAAATAGAAACCCACTCTCAACAAGCTAAAATACAAAATACACACTTGACCAATGTGCACCTCTTTGGGAAACCTCTATCATTCCAACTGTTTAAAAAGTCAAATCCAGAGGCGAGGCACAATATGGCTGTATCACACATGTACGCCGTAACAATGGCTAGTAACAACACCAATCGTAGCATGAGTATAAAGACACTGCTCTTCTGTTTAGTGCCTTCACAGAGCAAGTTTAGCTTTGCACACACAGACTCTAGAACAACATTTATTCCACTAGTTCTCCAGTCATATTCCTTTTTCAGCAGCATGTCAGCATTAACTGGGCTAACGGACTTCCGGTAACATGTTTTTCAAGTGTAAACGGCCATTGCAAACATGCATACTTATATTTGTAATCCCCAGCTTCGTGTTCTCATCAGCAGAATGACGTTTCGCGGGACTAGCTATATTATGCTTATCTACATGGTCTCCTGGGGGATCTAAAGCGTCCAAATTTTCTTGCAAGACCCCACCCTTCTCAGAAGAATTTTTCAGGGGGTACAAAGTTTCTTTTGAGCTCCCTTCTCTTCTCAATTAGTCATCCTGTTTGTATTCCGTGGCTTCCGGGACCCCTTTTGTACCTAAGGGCCAGGGAACGATGTACCCACCCCCTCCTTGTTCGAGGTCCCAGTTATCTGTCTGACTCTTACACAGACAAGGTAAAAAAGACCTGTTGTCTGCATTTGGTCTGGTGAAAGAAGTGTACAGATGAAACCAAGAAATAAAATAATACTTCCAGATGACGGCCAATTGAAGCAAATGGCAATTGCACCAAAGCAGGAAATAACTTTGAAATTAACGCCTCTATCCTGAACTCTATATTAGATCTTCTAATTCAGACGCTTTACTTGTCAATATAACTGGCCTTTACAAAATACAAAATAAAACCAAATCCACACAGTCCAATAGTAATGTATAAACCAAACATACACGCGCTTGGATTTGGATTAAGGGAGCGGCCATTGATGTTGATCATTTTGATATCGTTTTGATATTCTTATGGATAAATTATGAAATAGACCTCTCATGCATAGCCTTTGACGTAACGAAAAACGAGGCTAAAGATGAAGGGAACCTGTTATGCATATCATATCCAATCATGAAAGGGTATTTTACAGTCGCTTCTAGAGCTATTCCAAACTTTGCCGCAGGAACAAAGATCATTAGTGCATTACGACAGGGAAAATATCCTCGAAATGTTATAGCCACTTTAAAGTTTAAAGGCACATAAAATCTCTCAGAGTTCGACACAGGTAAAATCAATACACCGTCCAACTTCACGTCCGAGTGCTTAAACTGAATGACAAAATCTTTTCAAAGAATCGTCAAATGTATTGGCTATAATTTCCTATATTTAAAAAAAAAGAAGAAGCTATTTCTTGTACTAGTGGCTTCGAAAAAATCCGAAGAAAATCTAACTGCATTTAAGTTTTGTGTCTGGACTGTGTACCTGGGTTATGCATGCGTGTCGTATGAAATACTAATGTTTAATGCTAATTTATTTTATTTGTTACAGTTTATTTACTGATTATACGTACAACTCTGTGGTTGTACAACATTATTTTATGTCCTCTGAAGGCTATAACGTGTATTTGGCACAAATGAAAATCTTTAAAGTTGAATACGTGTTCCCGATCGCTAAAATAGGTCTGGTGCTATCTGTGTGGAATAAATAAAATGAATAACAGTACATCATACAATGTAAAAATGTATGTCTAATTAAATAACACCGTATTCCCTTATTCCCGGCAGATACAGACGGATCTATTTTCTACTTAGAAATTGTCAGCTTCATTCCGAAACTTTCTCTGAGGGTTTACCGAACAATGTTCCGTCGATTTCAGGATGCGTTCGTATGCATTTATTTGCAAGTGTAACGTTTCCGAAGGTTTACGAATATTTTCAAGATTCTGTCGGAAAGTTCGGAATGATTTTTTGTATTTTATGGCATGGGGATCCCAAAGTAAATGAGGCTATTCAAGACGCTGTAAAACCAACTCACATGCTATAGCTTGTGTATTATTCGTGGCATATACATAATGTTATGTATATTTATCGTTCCATAGGTTGTTTTTTGAAAAGAAAACACTGAGTGTGAAGACGCATCCAACTTGAAGCCAAAAGAACAACGAAAACCCTCCTTATATAGTGAACATAACAGAAGGGCTGCAATAACAAGTAACCAACTTATGTCTAATGTCTTTACGAAGAACGAAGCCTACAAAACTGTAAGGAGTTTATGTCAGTGTCTCTGAACAGCGTCCCGCCACAAGATTGTATCCGCTCCGCAGCTACTTGAAATATGTATAACTAATTATAATAAAAAAAATTATGTGAGAGTATTTGCTAATGTTTGAAATGTTTACTTTATGTCATTTCTCAATGAAAACAATGCATTGTCTCTTTGCAATTGTCATATTTTCTTCTGTTCTCAATCATAATATGCTGATTACACAAAAGTTCCAAATAAACGTATTCATTCATTTAAAATATGTTTTCAAATATGATGTTTTTCCTTTGCCCTCGAAAATATGTAAAATATACGATGTGGCCTTCGTACTGAAACATTTGGAGGTCAATGCTTCATGCCCTTGGAAATACTCAGTGTTCATGATGCGTCAGTGTCCTAGAAAAGTCCAGAAACGTGCGTATAAATAATTGTACAGTATTACAAGGTGATCTAAAACGGACAGGGAAGGTAATCGTCCCTTCTATCACTTGGTCAACTCTATGATGTGTGCAACTCTTTTGCTTTACAGTGTGAGTGAATGATTGTTTGTTGCTGTATGTATGATTGCGCGCGGTTGCTTTTCAGTAACTATGAAATAAAGTAAGCTATTAATTTAAATCATATCAACATGATACACGCAACTATACTTGAAATAAATCACTCAGTTGTAAATTAAATCTACACCCATTTGATGGGCGCAAATAGGCGACCAGTGGCCCAAGTCGACCTTACTTACATTACTACTACTACTTCTTGGTCAACTGCGCTTTGCATATTCAGAAGACACAAGGGCAAACACGAAATCCTCCATTTTGTGGAAACATGAATGAATACAATCCATCAAATTTCATGGATAAGAAGTTGGTGAAATAGATAATGTTCAAAAATGACACATACATGTATTATGTATACCGAATAATATTGCTACCACAAAAATGTGACGGTACTCTTCTCACTTGACGTAATCTGTTTAAATGAATACGTACTAGTATGTACCCTGTTGATCGCTGTTTTCTTAAATACACACGATCAATGGAACTTGAATAACAAATCCGACGCCCTACAGTCTGGAGAACCCACTTAATCACAGCTACTACCAACTGCTAACTTATTCCTCCATAAAAGCAACATTTTGACACACGAGGAGTCTACCGTCACAACTGTGGGTGATAAGACTTTGGTTTAACCTGATTTTTGACAAATCCCACTGATCTATAATAAGAAACGTCAAATTTTAATGTCCCGGCTGCTTCTTTTCTCGCCATGTTGAAATACCGTTCTTCCATGCATTCATAGACAATTGGTTCAAAGTCGAGATGAAATTTGTTCGCAAACAGCTCGTAACGCCTGGCGAATCGTGGAAGATCTCCCACACCAAAGATGCAGATATCATGCACGTACTTTCCCTGGCAGTTATCAAGATAGAAGCGGAAGCCATTGTCCCAGATCTTGTAGCGCGCCAAAAACGGTTTGGTCACGGGATCAGTTTCTGGAACACCTGAAAGTAATTAATGACTTTGATTACAAATTTAAAGTTGCAACGATATGATTGGGGAAACACTTCAACATATATAAAATATTAGACTTTTGTCAAGACCCTGAGGCTGTAAAGTGTCTTAAATATTATTCCCGGAATATGTTCAATGTTCTGTGCCTTGACTAAGGGTCTTGACAAAAGTCTAATAAAAGATAAGCAATCAATTGCAGAGATAATAAAATCCCCACTAATACTGTAGTTTCAATGTTTCGGGTGTTTCACTTCCCACACAATATCTGCTTTCCACGCAATGTTATTTACATGTATGTTCTGAAAGGCTTTCATTGGTCATACATCACGAATTATTTTTAGTTAGGTTTCAAAGACCTGAGGGACAAGAACGTGTTGACAGGGTGGTTGCATATTCGCTGTTGGTACTGTGAACTGACTTAAATGACTTGGTGGCTGATAGGTGGCAAGACCCCGCTAAGCATCTAAGAAATTAAAATAAGACCTTCCCATAGCTTGCGAGTGCGACTTGTTTCTAACCGGGGGGTCACCAAAAGTTTACGCCCTCCGCGATCCAAAATCCTGTAAATCCAAAATCCTGGATCAACTAACCTACATAAGCTCCTGGAATCGCTAGCTGAGGATTGTGGTTGAGTGTGGAGAAGAAGGTTTCATCAGGAATGGCCGTTTCTTTAACCCACTCCAGAAGGTCCTTGGCTACTGGATGGTTGATCGCATAGTCAACGAAGTGTCTGTTTGCTATGATGTGGACTGAGCCCAGAACAGGTCTGATTCCATGGGGAGGGCTGCCAGCAATCCACCACCTTCTGAAGTTTTCCCAGTATCTGCAACACGACATGAAGCAGTGAACTCACTGACAGATAAAACTTCTCGCGTTCCCGTCTTAACACCTGACACTTAACCTCCGGGGTGGGAAGACATACTTGTGTGTGTACCGCATCTTCAAGTTATGATTAAATAAAATATTCACCCACAAACCAAGAGAGTTTGAATAAAAAGAAAGAGGGTCGCCACAAAGGAGGACAAGCATTAAATAAAATTGTTTGATGAAACCCGTAAATATGATCCCTTTAACCAGTCTGGACCCCAAATGTGGACACAACAGCTGTTCGCAGATATTCGGGTTTTCCTACTTTCGAATAGATTTTTGAATACCGGTCGATACAAGCCAAGCATCGTAACAGTCTATAGTGATATGAGGCCGTTATATGTTTTGGGGATGTTTTAAATTTCGCCTATTTTTAAATCAGCAGGACTCAATGTATCTTCATAGCTTGCAGGTCAGTTGACCTCCCCCCCCCCCCCCTAGGGGCTTCCGGGGAGTAATGTGATGTCACTTGGATTGAATAGGGCCTCGGTAACCTAATGCTTGTCGTATAAGGCGACTAAATTGGGGATATTTTGCTTTCTATTTCTTACTATCGATCCTGTGTTGTCCCTTTTCCTGATGTGCCTCTTACACATCACATTGCGCTATGG
>JAUELE010133148.1:0-14210 GCA_031471655.1 Diodora aspera
AAGTCTAAAATGTACCGGGACTCATCTGAGAACATTACACGTGACCATCGACGATTTCCACCGTTCCTGCGTTGTGTACAACATTCGTGTCTGTTGGCAATGTGTCGGTTGGTCAATGGCGGCACTATACGAGGCCGTCTAGCGCGGGGGATGGGTATCGTGTAAACGAGTTCTAATAGTCTGACTTTTCACGCGTCACCAGGTTTGCAGCAATCTGATTTGATGTTTGAGTGCGATTTCTCAGAGCCTGGCCCATGGGTATGAATCAACCTATCCTGGGCTCTTGTTGTTGATCATCAACATTATGGATTTGCCATTTTGGTGATACCTGCTCCATAATCTGCTAATCACAGACTGGGAAACATTGAAGAAATTGGCAACCTTAAACTGACGGCTGCATGCCAGTTTCAAGCTTACCAACTGCTCGTAGACGTTCTGCACGTTGGAGACGTCGCAATGCGAAAAAAAACCCAGTCAAAGGATGTCTCAGATAAACAAAAAGCATGGCACATCCCCGGCACTTACAACTGAGGTATTACCCAAAATACTTCAAAGTTCAACTTGTTTCCATGGAAACGGACAAAATATAAATGTTAGAATTTCAAAACTAGCAAAAGGCACCAGTTCATCACCTAGTTTAACTGCGTACTAAGTTTCATGTAAATACCTCAAACAGTATTATATTTCAGGCCCGGAACGAAGGTTACCCCAAATTTTCAAAGTTCAAATTGTTTCCACGGAAACGGAAAAAAATATAGATTTTAAAAATTCAAAACTAGCAAAAGGTACCAGTTCACCAACTGATTTAACTGTGTACAATGTTTTGTGTAAATACCTCAAGCCGTTTTAGAGTTCTGGCCCGGAAACGAAAAAGCTCACGAACGGATGGACGCCCGCATCCATGACTATATCCCCCCGCATTATATGCCGGGGGGGGTGGGGGTATCAAAATCAATCAAAAGTCAGAAGTAATCAAAATGAACGAAATCTCGATCACAAGGGTGTAGATGACCTTTCTCTAAAGTATCAAATACGAATATCCACCTCAGTCACGTGGTCACGATTTCCACTTACTGCACGTGCGCAATCATCTCTGTTATAGAGCATTTCGTGTTATCTGCAATGCAATCGGTGATTGTATCCAAAACAAAATAATTATTTTGTTATTAACTTGAAATTCCAATAACCCCTACCTTTTTTGAAGAGTTTATGTGACGACAAGGTGTGTAACTATAAAACGGCACGATAAACGATATTATGGTAAAGTGGTAAAATATGTCATATTCATGGCGTGAGAAATTGAAATACCTTTTCTAGAAATGGAATGTGCCATAAACCCCTGTATGGTGTGCATGGATGTTCTAATGAACTTATCACAAAATCTCACTTCGCACGTGCACATGGCCATAAAAATCACACTTCGCACATGCACACGGGCAGTAAAATCTCACTTCGCACGTGCCACCGTTGTTGAAACGAAGAGTGGCTGCATGTAAAGAAGAGTGAGTAGGCTACTTGCGAGTGAAAAACGGAGAACGAACTTGCCAAAAGGGATTGTAAATACGATAGATGATCACAACAATTGTGTAACTGTCTGTTTCAAAAAGTGGTAAAATTGAGAAATTATATCCACAAGTCAATTTAGGGCTTGTTTGATATAATTTACATCATAACTTTGTTGATGATTTGGCAAAAGGTATAAATTGTAGTCTCATACAGAATGCACTTGCTCTTGCGCTATCGTGGTATAACAAAATCCCCCTTGTGTTTCCTATGTCATGCAACACCAGAAAAAATAGGACTCCAGTATCCCTATGATTGCCGTAAGAGCCGTCTAAAATGAGGATATTTTGCTTTCTCTTTCTTACTATCAATCCTTTGTTGTCCCTTTTCCTGATGTGCCTCTTGTACATCACATTGCGCTTTGGCTGAAATATTGCCCCCTGCAATGTAAAAATCTATTTCACTCACTCACTCCTATGTCATGCATCTAATGCGAGTTTTCGACTTTGCGAGTTTGCGAGTTTTCGACTTTGCGAGTTTGTGAGTTTGCGAGTTTGCGAGTTTTCGACTTTGCGAGTTTGCGACTTTTGAAAATCTCGCAAACTCGCAAACTCGATGGCCCGAATCAGCCACCATATAGTTGACTTGTTCGAAATCGTATCTGCTTTGACAGGGCGCAGCTCCATGGGAATGACGTTGTCTCGCTTATTACTCGCCTGAAGTACGTAAGCCCATTAGGATCATATACAAAATAAAATTAAAATTAGAAAGGCGTAATAACGCGAAGTTAAAAGCGTAATAGCGCGTTATTACGCCTTTCTATTTATTTCTTTCTTATGTATACATGATCCTAAAGGGCTTTCGTACAGATGAGATATTGCAAATTAATTTCGAATACCCGAGCAGAGCTCCAGATAAGCTGCGTATTTGCGTAATGTATACGCAATAAAAACGCAAGGAAAATTGAAACGAAGCGTACAAAAAACCCGGTGAAATTTACCAAAACCCAATATGTCTGAAAACTGCTGCGTAATTACTCAATACATCGATTGAACACTGCGTGTATCCCGAAAGCAAATCTGTCTAGATAAATAGTAGCAGCGTGGTTCCCAAAACGACCTTCGGGTGAAATCTCGGCATCGTATGTCACCAGCAAGCGGTGGCCTGACATTCAGCGAACTCATAATGCGGTCACGTGACTTCCTGTTTAAGCAAAATGTCCGCACGTGGGAGAAAGCCGGTGGAACAACAAACCAAATATCGGCATTCCTCAAGGTTCAGAAACCCAGAAAGAGTTACACGTTTGCTCGCAATATCATCGAAGATATTCTTTAAATGTGTGATATTTCGAGCTGGATTTCATTGCAACTGACATCAACAACCGTCATGATTAATGCACATTATGTTGTATTTCTTGATGACATGTATTTGGATGCTTTATGGAGGTTTTTGTTGTGCAGACCCATGACGACCGCGGTCTGTTTGAGTTTTAATCTGAGATACATTGGTTTTAACAAAGCCATTTAACGTTCCTAATAAAAATAGTCTGAAATACCCAATACAGTGGAAATCGGAGGAGTAAATACCCAATATAGCAAATCCGGTGGAGGAAGAAAAAGCCAGTAAGCGTAAGAAAAAGTAAGAAAAAGCTGATTACCCACTGAAAAATTCCCAACACCCAATAGCTCTGAAGATTTCGAGTAAAAACCCCAATAGCTCAAAAGTTATCTGGAGCTCTGCTGTTTTACTCAAAAGTATGTCGGATGGACATATCGGTTTTTACATTTGAACTCTTCCAATGCTTAAATGTGTATCAGAATGACCAAATTGTGTCATGGTTAAAAAATAAAATTAATTTCCACTGAACAGGTCATTTAATGTGTACATTATCACTAATTGAGAATACATTTGTATTTATTACATCCGGATAATTAATATATTCAACTAACATATCAAACACTATTAAACATCATCAAATTTGGCTTGCAGTTGGACTGTTATAATTGTAATGATTCAGGCTGGGCTCTCAGACTGAGCTGATGAGCTTGATTGTGTTGATCAGCTTGATTGTGTTGATCGGTGCTGTAATATGGTAATTTGAACTCGGAGAGTTATGTGTTCCTGTATCATAAACATCTTGATTGAAAACTGTCATTCCAGGGGAGGTAACTCTGTCATTGTGGACTACTTTCGAGGGAGTTCGCTTCATACCTTCGTAGAGATCGGACGTGTGTTAGTGCGCTCTTGCTTAGTCGACTTTAGTGGCTATAGTCTTTCACTGCTACTTATTTGTTGACTACCTTTTCTGTGTTTAGATACTTTTCATTGATATATTTCTTTTCTAGCAAGTTAAGTGTGAATTTGTAAATTGAGTTTAGTTTCAAGACACGTGGTTTTCTGTTAGGCCTACGGAAACAGCACGTGCACTTAGCACGCGAGGCTCGTGCGCTTGTCTATTTCGTTCGTCGTTTTGTGCTTCTGTTTGCGGTAAATTTCTTTTTGTTTTGACTGGGCGTTAATTTGATTTATTAACATGGCTACTGATTCTGGCGGGGAGGTGGAATTAATGGAGACGGCCCCAGGGTGTAGTCACGATACACAAATGTCTGTCAGTGGGGGTTGTGAGAAAAATGAAGATAGGCCTAAACTCACAATGTCAAATGAAGAATTTCGAGTTGTGTTGAGAAAAAGGAAAAGAAGGAGTCAAATAATTGATGAACAAAGTGGTAGTGTTCCTTGTAAATATACGGGTACTGGGTTGGAGAAAAAGAACCACATTCTAGACGAATCGTCCGACTCAGAGGATGAAACCCAGGTGAGGAATATGCTTCGAAGTCAATCCATTGTAGCTGCAAAAAACATCGCTATTTTGTCGTCCTCCGATCCTGATACAAAGCTCACTTCACTTGGGGCTCTCAAAATAGCCAGGGAAATTCGTGACAAGGTAGGACATGTTGAGAATTTGAAGAAATTAGAGCGGGGCGACATGGTAGTTCATTGTAGCTCCTTTGTACAGTTACAAAACGTGTTGAAGCTAACCTCCATGTGTGGAGTACCAGTTCGAGCCCATATTCCAAAGAGTTTAATCGAAAGCAGGGGAGTAATATATGGGGTGGATTTTGAATTAACAGAAAGGGAAATCTGTGAAGAACTTGAGAGTCAGGGGGTGGTTTCAGCTAAGCGTCTAACCAGGGGGCAGAACAGAGAGAAAACGAGGTCCATACTTTTAACGTTTGATAAACCTGCTTTGACAGAGAAGGTAGTGCTGTTGTATCAGACATTTAAAGTCCGCTTGTATGTTCCTCAGGCAATCCGTTGTTATAAGTGCAATAGGTTTGGACACGTGTCTAAATTCTGCAAATCCTCTGAAGTTACTTGTCCAAAATGCAATGGCAGTCATTTAGTTGAATCATGTCCTAAGGAGGCACCGTTGAAATGTACAAACTGTGGCGGCCCCCACAGCGCAGCTTACAAGGGGTGTGAGAAATACAAAGAGGCCGTATTAGTTCAGCGAACCCGAGTTGAACACCGAGTCTCTTATGCTGAAGCAGTTAGTATGGTTAAAAATAAAAGCCAGTCCTCAAAACAGGAATTTAAAGTGATTCCCAGCAAACAAAAAACTCAAACATCCCATGTAAGTGTTGGTACTCAGACAACAAATGGTTCTTCCGGACAAATTGATTGTGAGCGAGAGGGAGTTTCAGGTTCCCATACTCGGGGCGAGGAATCATCTCATGATGTATCTCTTCAAACAGATAGTGTTGCAATGTCAAAAAGTCCATCTCCTTCTGCTTCAACATCCTCAAACATTGAAAAACAGATATCAGTACCTGAGTTGGTCACCTTCCTTTTAAATGTAATTGTTAAGATGATGAATGGTGATTCCCTTGACTCTAAGCTGGAAGCAATCTCTTCTGCAGCAAAAGATCATCTCAAGTTGGACTTGTCTCCTCAGTTTCTTGATTCTGTGATCCCCGCAAAACACCACAATGGATAAGTTCTTATTAGCACTCACTATTCTACAATGGAACGCCCACAGTTTAGTCGCACATGGTCAGGAATTTAAACATTTCTTAGATAATGTCGATCCACTTCCTGACATACTTTGTATACAGGAAACCTTTCTGATTCCAAAATTGAACTTCAGAGTAAAAGGGTACAGTTGCCTTCGACAAGATCGTCTGGACCAACGTGGTAATCCAACACGACGGGGTGGGTGTGCAATATTTGTACGCAATGGGTTATCTTATCAAGAGTTACCTTTGAACCCATGTAATGTCGAAGCTAATGGTATTAAGATCTTTCTCGAAAGTGGACAATGGTTGACGATTGTCAATGTCTACAACACAGGTTCTCCATCAGTTGGTGACTATGTAAATTTGCTGAGCAATGTTCAAGGTCCACTGGTCCTTTGTGGTGACTTCAATAGTCACAATCATCTTTGGGGTAGTCACAAAATTGATTTCAATGGTACAATAATCGAAAACTTTCTTGATCGTACTGGATTAGTAATGTTGAATAATGGGCAAATGACACGGCTCGATCCGGGGTCAGGTAGGTGGTCTCCTTTAGACTTGACGTTTGCATCAGCTGATATTTCTGCAAAATGCAATTGGGAAGTGTTCCTCGAAGATTCATTAGGGAGCGATCACTTTCCCGTTTTCACTTCCGTATCAGTTTCTCCTGTAAGCGACGCTGTGGGTGGGATACCTCGCTGGAAATTTCGGTCAGCAAACTGGAAAATGTTTGCCACTCAGTGTGAGAATCTAATAACAGATGATATAATCAGTGATGATATTGAATATTCGTGTTCTAAGCTCTGCAGTGCCCTTCTTGACATTTCTGAAAATACCATTGGTAAGTCATCTGGAAACCCACATCCCAAATGTCCTAAGCCTTGGTGGGATGATGCATGTGATAAAGCTGTCAAGGCCAAAAAGAAAGCATACAATAAAGTTCGGCATACATGTCTTCCACAAGATCTTGAAATATTCAGACAGAAACGTGCTGAGGCGCAGAAAGTTATCCGATCTGTCAAACGAAGTAGTGTTAGAAAGTATGCATCATCGTTAAATAGGTTCACTCCTTTGGCTAACGTCTGGAAAAAGGTCAAAAAGTTTTCTTGCAGTTATTCCAGTTCACCAATCCCTGCACTTAAATCTGAGACCTATATTGCAGGCACAAACAGAGAAAAGGCAAACATTTTAGCTGATCAGTTTGAGAATGTTAGCGCATCGTCAAATTTCTCAAAGTGTTTCCTTGAAAATGTATATTTTCAGAGTTTGGATGTAGACTTGCCTGATTCAAATGATGACAATCTTGCGATTAATCTCCCATTTACTCTTCTGGAACTAGAAAGGGCCATTAGAAGTAGGAAAAACACATCTCCGGGGGAGGATGACATATGCTATGAGATGTTTAAACACATGCCCGAGTTGTCTTTAATAGCTGTTCTTCGCCTCTTTAACAACATCTGGTCCAGTGGTGTAATTCCTTGCAAGTGGAAACAGGCTGTTGTTATCCCAATTGCAAAACCAGGTAAGGATCCAACACTTGCTAGTTCGTATCGTCCAATTTCACTCACTTCAAACCTATGCAAACTGATGGAATCGCTGGTCACTGAAAGACTTTCATACTTGTTGGAATCTAGTCAGTCTCTAACAAGATTGCAGTGCGGTTTTAGGAAAGGAAGGGCTTGCCTTGATCACCAAATACGGTTGGAATCGGAAATACGAAAAGCTCTTGGTAATCAGGAATTTCTAGTAGCAGTCTTTTTAGACATTGAAAAAGCCTATGATATGTTGTGGAAAAGGGGTTTGCTGATAAAGCTATCTGATCTTGGTATTAGAGGCAAAGCTTTTCGTTGGATTAAAGAATTCCTATCAAATCGCAGTATGAAGGTGAGAATTGGCAGAGATCATTCTGGTGAAAGGTGGCTAGAGAATGGAACACCCCAGGGAAGTGTTATAAGTCCACTCCTATTTAACATCATGGTTAATGACTTATTTGATAAACTTCCATCACAACTCCAGGCGTCACAGTTTGCTGATGACGGAACGCTTTGGAGACGATTTGGCAACTTGGATCATGTTGTGACTTGTGTCCAAAAGGGGTTGAATTCTCTCGAGGATTGGTGTTCAAAGTGGGGTTTCAAGTTATCGGTATCTAAAACTGTAGCCATGATCTTCACAAGGCGAAAAATCCCTGACATTTCATTGCAATATTCGGGGTCTAAAATTACATTTGTCAAGGAATTTAAATTCCTTGGCCTGTATCTGGATCAGCGATTAACTTGGCGTTCTCATATTTCTCGACTGGTGGAAAGATGTCACAAAGTATTAAATCTGTTGAAATGTATTTCAGGTACAACTTGGGGTGCTGATAAAACTTGCCTTTTGATATTCTATCGATCTTTGATATTATCTCGATTAGATTATGGATCTGAATGTTATCAGACTGCAGCCAAAACTCACTTAGTAAAACTTGATGCTATACAGTCTAAATGTCTAAGATTATGTACTGGTGCTTTTCCAACTACTCCTTCAGCGGCACTTCAGGTTGAATGTTCAGAGCCTCCATTACGGCTTAGAAGAGTGAGTAAGTCCCTCAGGTATTATATTAAAGTGAAATGTCAATCCGACTACCATCCAGCAACGGAGGTATTTAACGATTGTGTTGAGTATGCACAACTTGCTTGGTCTCCTGGTACTCATCCATCAGGTCTTCATTTACAAAGTTTAGCAGGTCAGTATGGGGTACAAGATACTAAGACTATTAATCCCATGACGCTACCTGAAATTCCTTCTTGGACATTAGATTCCCCTTCCGCTTCTACAGACCTGACAAAATTGGTATCCAAATCAATGTCTGATCAGTGTGCTAAATTAATCACTTTAGATTATATTGCGGAAAATAAACCTTCCCACTTGTGTAGCATTTATACTGATGGATCTTTGGACCCAGTCAATAGGCGGGTATCTGCAGCGATCTACATCAAGGATGACAACATCGCAATGGGCTATCGTCTGGATGATGACTTGAGTATTTACTCCGCTGAAATGATTGCAATTTATTATGCTATGAAATGGGTTTCCGAAACAGGTAGGGATTCAATTATTTATAGCGACTGTCTTTCAGTGATACAGTCAATTAAAATGGGGTATTCAAAGTCTAGACCCGATATTCTGTACAAAATTCGTGAACTGGATACGATGATTTCCAAACGGTTTGTAACTGTAGATGTCATCTGGATCCCTGGTCATGTGGGGATAAAAGGAAACGAAGTAGCCGACACTGTAGCAAAGTCTGCTCTTGATAATCCGTCCATGGATTCAAGTTTTCTGCCAGCTCCTTGGGAGCTGTTCCCGAAGGTGCGATCTGCAGTGAACACGACATGGCAGTCAGACTGGGACAACGGTAGCAGTGGACGTCATTTATATAGTCTCAAACCACTGGTGACTAGTAAAGTTTCGGTCAGGCGGAGAAATAGGAGGGAAGAAATAATTTTGACAAGGCTACGACTTGGTCACTGTGGATTAAATGCGTTTAAGCATATCCTTGACCCCAGTATTTCAAGTAATTGCACTGCTTGTGATCAGGCTGATGTAGATGAAACTGTAGAACATTATCTGTTAAATTGTTCAGCTCATGAAGCTCAAAGGTCGGAATTAAAATCGGTCTTACTTGAGTATGATACTGACTTCACTGTACAAAATTTGCTCGGGGCGAACATTCTTCATGGAAAAATTCAAAATGCTATATTAGAGTTTGTCAAGGCTACTGGATATTACAATATGTTATGAACCTGTAGGCGTTCCACAATTGCTTGAAAAATAACTAAAGTTGTGTGTTGGGGGCAAATAGGCCTCTTCTAGGCCCAAGTCCGCCCTTAATGTTACCATACTACTACTACTACTGACCTTGAAGCACAGTTTATTAGCTGTGACATTGTGTGGATTCTTGCCCATGTCAGTATTATTGGCAATGAATCAGCAGACTAACTTGCCAGATCTGGACTACTTCGAGAGTCGGTTGACCATCCTGCCTTTAAGCTTTTCTACTTTGATTTTAATTTTAAAGATTAATAACACAGATGTTCACTTGTGGCAAGAAAGATGAACGTCGTGGCCAACACATGCATTCAGTTTCTTCCCAAATCAAACTTCATAAAATGATTCGTACTCGAAATAGCAGAAACGAAGTAATTCTTTCTCGCCTGAGACTCGGACATTGCAGTTTAAATGCTTATAGGGCCATATAAGAAAAAACTGTATCTCCAAACTTTCAGAACTTGGTGTGCCTGAAGCTGAATGTTTTAGGGGGGGGAGCTCAATTGGTAGAGCGTCTGCTTCACAACCGCAAGGTCGGGGGTTCGAATCCCGACTGGGTCACTTTTGTTCGACTCAAACATTTGGTGCCCTTTGTACCAACCGTAGTGTTATGGTTGAAATATTACCCCCTGCTGCGTTAAATCACTCACTCACACACTCTTTTAGATGGTGCAGCACACGGTATCCACAGAGTTCCTCTTAAGAATGCTGTTACTTCCAAATGTCCAGTGTTTAACCTCCCTCACCACTTGGTGAAACTGTTCAACACTAGTACTGTACTGTCCAGACTGCGCTCATCGAGTTTGTAAACCAAACTAATAAATATGACACACTCTGATTTTTCGTAAAATGTGTTCACTTGCAAGCATCCAGTAGAAAGTCAACGTAAACTGCAATCAAAGTGATGGGTGCAAATAGGCCACTAATGACCCAAACCGCCCGTTCTCAATTCTACTACTGTATTTTTCCTTTGTTTTTCTGAACGACATCACGTGTACAACGCGGAAGTCATTCGAGGTTAAGGACAATAAATTACCGTTTTTGGTCAGTAATTTAAAATTATCAGACGCAGTAATTGGGTCATCATGAAATGACATTTGTTTCTGTCGTCAAGAGCTGCAGGTTTCACCAAATCAAATCCTCTAAGCCAGAAGATGGAACCCTGAGAGGCCTGATGTACAGTTGAGGTGATATGTCTGAAAGATTACCAAAATCCGTGTCAAATCAAAAATCTGCACAAACGTCTAAAATATATATTTTTTGCAATAACCATACACAGTCAATTTTAAAATAATATATTGAAATGAAGATTAATCGAATTTCGATGATGAAAGTTGACATCAATGGAACCATACTTCAACTGTATACACGTCGTGCATTGTCATAATTTATCAACAAATGCATTATGTTGCCTATCTTATCTTTTGACTTACCGGAACTGATAATAACATATGTAGAGCGAGAATGTTGGATTTCGCCATTTGTAATGGATTGTCTTCACCACCACAACGAATGCAACTGCAGGCTCCGTAGGTAATTTATATGTTTTTTTGCAGGCCCTTGGGGTAATTTGTATGTTTCTGCCGGTGTAACGTTGAAAAACGACCCCGTTGAAAAGTGACCCCAAAATGTAAACACTGTCTCACCGTCTCGCCTATTCAGTCTATAGTCAAAGCCCAGATCTTCCTCCAGAGCCCTTATCTGTTTATCATTATTGCTGTGATCAACAATTAGACGCTGACAACTTTGTAGGCCACTTGGGGGTACTTTGTGTCCCCCCGATCTAAGCTGCCACTGGCAGATAAATGAGGATTGAGATAAACAGCATCAGTTCCACATTGTTTAATTTAACCCTTAAAACTAACGAATCAAGCTTAAAGTACTCATTAGTCAGTCTTGAGAGTCTTCCAACACCATGGTCGAAATACAATACAATTTCAATGATATATCTACAGTTGTGTTCTTCATTCAAAAGAAAACAATTTCAGAGAGTTCCTATATTGTTCATCATTATCTGTTGATTAATTGTTGTCTGCTGACATAAGGCAATGTTTTTGATAATACTTTGAACCAAGTGTCAACTACAGTATCTGGCTTCTCGGGAGTCACAAGTATCAGTTTCACTGAGTTGAAAGCATAGATTTTGGTTTGGAGTATAGACTGTATACGGCATGTAGTACACAATTATATTAGAAATGTTCGTTGTGTGTATGCAGTTGGTGGGTATGAGCTGATAAATGATTCAATGTTCAGCGTCTTTAAGTTGCAAACAAATTTGTTGCAACTAAAATGACGTTGAAAGTTGCGGTTGTAAATGCTGGTGGGTGCACGTGGGTATCAACTGATAATAGACTGCACATTCATTCTATAATCGGCTGAACCAACTTTTCAACCTATCATAAGTTTCATATGTTACAGTGAACGTTAGGACATTTCATTCCTCAAAACACAAACACAGACGATTAATATGCTCATGCCAATAAATGTTGTCGTTCCCCTACATGTTTCACAAATGATAGAAACAGTACGAAAAGAACAAAAACGAGAGTCAACATTTGCAAAAGTCAAATATGTAAAAATCAGAAGTATTAAGTCACAGACTTTGCATGAAGAGATTCCACGCATTACTAACTCTTTGATAGAATAATCAAGTGTACTTTGACATCAAGTATCCTGTGACACTCGCCTATGGCACCCCTATGAAATCAGTGAGGGCGATAATCCAGCTTTGCATGCTGTCAATTGGACGAGTGAGATGTTGAGGACACACAATCCAAATTCTTACCAAAAATGTGCGGCAAAAGACCAGTATTCCTAAACTGGCGAAGCAGACGGTCAGCAGACTGCTCCATCAGATTCAGTGCAAATGAATTTGCTTGTCAGAACACCTTTCCACGCCCTACCAGTATAAAAAATCGTATCCTGTTCTTGCACGGAAAGAACAAACATTATCGTCATGTAGCAAAGCGTTATTGCCATAGACTCGGCGAGCACGTGGTAGGCATGTGTGCTCTAGGGCACACGTGCATGCCAAAATCCCTAATTTCACAATAACTATTTCTTGATTTGTCTTTACCTGTTGCGAGGGACACTACCATGCCGACAATCAGGCATACGGATAGTCCAGTAGTGGCATACCAGCAGTAGGAGAGATCATACAGGCTGAAGCCGCCATCTTCACTACTGAAAACATAGATGTACAGAAAGGAGTGTAAAGAACATACATATACATATGACTTTTGTTGATCTCCATGCTCATCGTTAATTGGTTTCATTTTTAATTTTTTACAAAGATTAGAACTGCGTGAGTTGATGTCGTGAAATCTGTTTTTATCGAAGAATCAAGGATGATGTCCTCATCCAGATTGTCCATGGGTACAGTAGGAATGATCAACCAGATGCATATCGAACAACTGAGGTAACTGAGTTTTACATCCGTATATAGCGCTATATAAATAGATTATTATTATTATTATTTATTATTACAGATAAATGTGCAGTTGCAGGAAAAGAAGGCTACGCTCGTCCATTTACTTTATATACGTTAAGGTGTTGTTGGACATTTCTAGTCAGTTTAAAGTACCGATTTTCAGCATGGTTTGTTTTCAGGAAGTCGCTTCATAAAACATCAGTAATCAAGCATCGTGTATTTTCAATCATTATGGATATTTAACCTAACTGCTGTGAAAACCATCGCTTCAAAAGCAGCATATTACACCTATTCCAATCGGTGATCCTTCAATAATTTGGCTGAGTATAGTAGCCACGGCCGGTGGCTCTGCACATAATATATGTATCTAAAAAATAAAGATCGGTGCTTTTATCAAAAGCAATGTGATATTTCTGACTTTGCCTCTACCACAAAGAGTGACTGTATCATATCTGGTTTTTTTTGTCCTTTGTGATTAGTAAACCAAATCATTCATATATTCCTTGTACGTCTCTTATAATGTGTTTTGATCATCAGAATTTTATTTTGAACGCATTGTAATGGTTTTCAGATTGTTTATTTTGTATTATAATTAGCCTGAAACTGATGAAATTGTAGTTTTGTTTGTATACTGACGTCCAAAAGAAACGTTACACCTCTTTTCCATCCCCATGTCTATGCATGGACGCGGGAGTGGGGTGGGGTGGGTGGAGTGCTTAGCCCACCGCTTTTAACAACGCGCATGATTTTTTCTGTATTGACATTTAATGTGTTTTGAAGTAGATAAGCATGGCGATGAAGTTGTCTCGTCCTCTCTGCTATTACGGATTCTCATCTGACCACGTCTTGCTTAAACAATGTTCTTTTGGATACATACAGTCAGCCCCCGCTAATCCGACACCCGTTAATCCGATACCCTCGTAATCCGACACATAGTTTGGGGAACACTTTCTATTTTTGTACATGAATTTACCTCGTTAGTCCGATCTCCTCGTCAATCCGACAGTTTAGCCTGCAACCGAGCGTGTCGGATTAACGAGGGCTGACTGTACATGCGTTTAAAGATCGTAATATTTTGAAGACACCTCTCTTCACGCAATGCGGATTAAGGTATGGACTTAATGGACTGCAGTCCAGGGGCCTCCGCTAGCTGGAAGGCCTGCAAAAAGTGTAAAGTTACTTCATTAATTACCAGAGACCCAACAGTGTCTGTAGCCGAGGGACCTACAATGTTGTAACCGGTTCTGACTCCATGTAGTATCGACAAAGTTTGCAAGACATTCCACCTACGTCCTCATCTGCACGAAACCTGACTAGCGTTTCCAGGACACCTTACCAACGTCTTCAAGAAATCTAGCCAACCCTTCCAAGTAGGGCTCTGACCGGGTAGAAAAACTGGACTCGAGTACCCGATTGTTCAAACCCGAATCGGACTCGAGTACCCGTAA
>JAUELE010133259.1:0-14210 GCA_031471655.1 Diodora aspera
TATTCTCCACCAACAAAAGAAAAGTTTATACAACTTATCACTACTGAAAATGAGAACATACTTATTGGTCTAGGTATGTTTGTAAGACGACATGTATATATAAAAAGAATGATGTTATTATTCAACTTGTCATGTGCACAACAAAACTCGTGTTCAATAACCAGAAATACAAATAAAGTCTTGTTTTGTCTTGTGATAGTATAGGTTTCTTATGCCTTGAAGAAATACCTCTTATTCCGAATGCGGAATATCGCTCTGTTAAGGAAGCAAAACTGAAAACGGTTAATATTAACAATTCATTTTATTCTTCCCACAACCGACCAGCAGTTTGGAATAAATATATTTTAGACAGGACCAGCCTGAACACGGAGCACGATATACAGAAATATAAATACACACATCTATATGAATAAATATTACAAAATATTTCCGACCGCATACTTCAAGAGTCCAGCAGAGATTTGTAAGTAACGATTTGGTCCAGAATTTGGTCACTGTTCGAGCCATCTACTTTCGTTTCGAAAACTTCAATTTACGTATCAACTCTTTAAGAAAGTTCTTTTTCTTTGTTCTTGATTTGAGAGCTGAGAACACCACATGCATGAAAACATCCCGTAATCCTCTCCGATCTCGTGCAGAACATTCCACATAGCAGTCCGCGCCGATATTCTTGGCCAGCTGGACACCTTCCTCCCAGCTGACCTCGCTGTCTTCGTGACCAACTCGGAGATCGATCTGGGTGCCCACCAAGATGACAGGTCGCTTGCGCTTGGTCTGTTTGGTATGTCGCTTCAGTTCCGACATCCACAGATGGGTGATGTTGTCGAACGTCTGGCGGTCACATGTAGAAAAACAAAGTATCAGCACCTCGCTCTCGCGAAACGCAAATGCCCTCAAACTCTCGTACTCTGCCTGTAACCAAATAGAAATAATAATTATAATAATAACAATGAAAGAAATTATAAATTCATAAAGTCTCAATTCGTATTATTTTGAGAACATTAAGAAGGGTTGTGCAATTAATCGTGTGCAATTTGTGTGCAATTAATCGTGTAGTGTATGCCACCCGTATTAATGACTCAGTCAAAACAACCTACACGCCAACTCAACAGGTTTCTGGCTTTTTCTTCAGCTCCGCTCGCATTTGTACGTGTCATATTCATGACTTAAACTGTACGGTAAAACTTCCAAAATTTCGAACTTCTAAAAATTGGATGTTGATTGTTACCGTCAGGAGTTTCCAAAATTTGATTTTTTTTTCATTTACGTTTTGGTGGCAATTTCAAAATGTTTGTATCCTAACCACAGATAACTAATTTCCAAATATTCGAACACATCAAAAAGTAATTATTTTTTCGGTTTGAAATTTTAGAAGTTTTACCAATTCAATTACTTGATATTAAATGTGTTTGTTAAAGGAACAATAATAACATATCAGGTAATAGTATATCAAATAGACAAATAATATACTGATATCCAAAAGTAACTATATATACCCAGACAAACCGAAGAACATGAAACGTGTGTAGGAAGTAGCCCAGATATGTATAAAAGAGAGCGTTGTTTTAACATGGAGCAGAATGACAACAGAAACTTTGGATGAGCACTGACACAACGAGATTGAATAACTTCTTATTTGAATCGTTTCTTTTGGACGTCAGTACAGAAATGCAGTGCTTCACGTTTCGATATACTAGTACTTGACTGAATGGTGCTCACCCAGAGTCGGTGAAGCGTACGTAATATATCAATATCGCGCTTCAAGACAAATTCTGTTGCTCCTAATATCCACACTAACAATAAAAGTTAATTCTTTTATAAACTCCGACTTCACTACGCTTGGAATTCAGTAAGTTATATTACGTATAACTTAAGTACATAAAGAGTGTGATTATGACATTACGCAAAACCTGCGTTTGCTGTATAACAATGACGTAATCAGACGGAGGCGGCCGCTTCTCCTGTCAGTTTGGTTATAAAGGAACTCTTGCCGAAATGTTAATGCGAGAAAAGTTGTTATCGACAAATATAAACAGAATTACCACTGCCTCCGAATGTATGGTCGGCTACAGATCTACATTAACTGAACACAATATTGATTTATTGAAAAAACTATTAAATTCTCACCTGTCCGGCTGTATCAAACACGCTGATTACGAAATCCTCACCAGCGACGTTGAGGGGAACAACGTAATTATCAAACACAGTCGTTTCCAAGGACTCACTGAAACTTTCCTGCGAATAACTCTCCGAAATACTTGTCTTTCCAACCATTCCGTCTCCCATGACGGCGCAGTACACACATCGATCCAAATCCTCTTTCATCTTGAAGGCAAATGACAGAATGATACATAAAACCCATCTACCATTCTTCCTTATATCGCGCCGTTCCGGTTGACCAATCACCAGTGTCGATACAAAAGAAAACGTTTGATGTCTAATTAAAACAATAGAAAGTGGCCAATCAGCAATGAGTACAGAGGTCAGTCGAAAGTCTTTTCGGTGGGCCAGGATGCCCCGCTGGGCACATGTTTCACACTCCAGCGCCAGTGGCATGATGTCAGATGGTTGTTTATTTGTTGTTTCTCACCTTTCATCAAGGGTCCATCATTAGGCACTGAACTAATTACCGTGTTGTAACACCTCAACGCCTTGACAGGTGTGTCACAGCCCCTATTGGCGTGCAGTAGGATGTACCTTCTATCTTCAGGTACCTTGTTTCCAATATCGACTTGAATAAGAGTTAGTTATGAGTATTATGTTTTAATCATATTCATAACGTCCTCAATATAATGTTATTACCCTGTAGGGCCAAAATACTAAAATCTACCCTTAGGCAACATATCCCCCCCTTTACGCCAAATCAGTATATCTGGAGTGTGGACATTAAAGGGATGAGGATGGGGTTCAACACAGTTCATGAAAGATATCATTCTCTAGGGGGTTCGGTGGAATGCTCCTCGGAACATTTGAAAAATCAACATGCAGTGGTATCATTGCATAATTATATTGGTGGGTTTTTTAAAAATAATATATATACTTAGAACATAATTATAAACTGTCGATTACAAAGTCATTGTCGTCATAATTTTAATCCCGCAGGTGAAAAGAACCTGTTAGCTTGTATACTTTCACATCTAGCTTTTTCGTATGCAGCTAATCTGAAAAACAATGAAATGTTCATCAAGACAAAGAAATGTCAGTTTCGCAGAAGCTTAAGTACATGTGAAAATAAAAGTAATCTCGCGTGTAAACAGCTATAGTAACAGATATCTGTCTGTTTTCTATTTGTTTTCTATTTGTCTCCCGTCTGTCTCCCGCCCTTGAACGTTACCGGTTGCTGTCCAGCTGTCGTGGCTTGCCTCAGGTCGTCACGTGATCTGCAATTAACTCATACTTTTAATTAGGTTGAAAGAAATGTACGCTTTCCTTCGACTTGGCATTTAGGTGTCAATCAACTCGAGAGACGTCGAGACGGCATCGTGGAACTGTCGCCGACTTTTTACAATGCGTGTGGCTGTGTTGTTGTCGACATATTTGGGTCCCATACTTAGATTTTTCCACTGGTGTAGTTTGATGTTTTTAAATATGATCGCTTTTGTTCTCAATATTTTGCTTTGTTAATTTTGACATTTTTTGCATCAATAATTTTCTTTTCCTTTTGGTTAGTTTTAGGTTCTATACTAGTACATTATGAGCAAGTTATTAAGACATTTCCATCCGACATTGTGAGATAGACATAAAAGGAAAACAAGTAATAATAAAAACAATTAACGAAAAAGAGAAACAGGGAAAATGTATAACGATTGATAAAAATTAACAATCTTGTGATTGTATGTCTTGATAATAAAAGACTGTTTATATAATATTATATAGCAGATTGTGCAAGTTGATTGAATTGTTTGAACACTTGATTGGTGAGTGTATACAGTTGTACAGAGACCAGAGTGTTGGAAAAGAAATTAGAGCGGCATATTAGGACCTCTGAGTTGATTAACCACTTAATTAAGTAAATTACCAAGTTAAAATTAAGACTGGCTATAGCCATGTCCAAAGTGAACATTTATGCAGTGCTGCTACAATGTCCAAGTTATGCACACGGCTTGAATGATGTTTAATAAAAGTGTTCTTTTTTCAAGGCCAAACTGTTGGCATCATGGGCACCATAGACACATTGGTCATTTTTTGCAAATTATTTTCTCTCAAAGACGACTGTCAATAATTTTTGATATGAACAAACAATCAATTTCGACTTACTTTCCACAAGTTGCCACCCTTTTTCAATTAATTTGTCCATTCTCGGAAGTACACACACTCTTTAGATGACGAAGGATTTATAGGACATTTGTTACGAACATAAGAATCTCTTTGTCAATAAAACCCATTTATATGGTTCGTACCTTTTCAATTCGGAAGGATGTCTGAAGTATTTTCTGAAGGATGTCTGAAGTATTTTCTGAACGACGTCTCAACTATTTTAACAGGACTTAGCATGCTCCAAAGCTACTAACAAAGAAAACAATCACAGCTTTTCTTTTGTGCATACTAAAAGGTTTCGTTTGCTGGTTACCATAATTGGTAACAGCAAATTAACTGTAATTTAAGCGTGTCTTACTTACAGACAGACATGGCTCTTGATAAAGCGTGTTAATTTAAAAGTCAGCTTATTTTACGTCGCCTTTTGCCTCCTGAAAGGAGGCTATATCGGCGACGAATATATATATATAAAGCGTGTTTCGTTCCAACCGATAAAGGTTCGCCATTAACAATTGGTCCATTAAAAACGGATGCAGAGCAAACCTAGATTCGTAATTGTAATTTAACCATTTAATGAGGTTCCGAGAGTTATACCCTCCAGTTTCAGAGAGTAGTGTGTGTAGTATTTGGCATTTACTTGAAGTCTTTTAAATGTTACGGCAAATATTTCAAAATTAACAATTTTCAGTATGCTTGCCACATTTTCAAAACATTATTTAAATTCAAACTTTAAGATGTCTGTAGCAAACCTTTTGAACACCGCAAATCAAAACTATCGACTTCCACTCCCGCATTGCAATTGATAAGAGAGCAATCCGATAATAGTTAATAGACATACCTTTAAATTGTGTATCTTGCCGCGTTATCAGATTGAACGAGACAGTTGGTTCCACTCATTTGCCATTTCAACAATCGTAGGTTCCCTGTTGCTGCCATGTAAAACTATATTGGTTGCGGACGACCCCAGCACGTTTTCAGATAATTTTGTAGGCCCTATACGATTTGTCAATTGCAATTTCTTCAAAACTCTTTCCGGGACAATTTTGCTAAACCTGATGGATATAACACTTGTGCTACGGAACGTGGAAAGTATACTTAGCTTCGTACACTTACTTTTTCAGAAATTTCAGGGGCGGGTCCTGGGTAAAGGAGGTGGGGGCACATCATAGTTCATGAAAGTTATCATTTTCTAGTGGGTCCGGGGGCATGCCAACCTCCCCCCACTCGAAAAATTGATTTGGTGCCAACATAGAAGGAAAATTTAAAAGAGCGAGTTAAAAGGAGGGGACATGTCGGGCCTGCAGAATACAACTCAACAAACAATTTTTTTCGACGATCTCCATCAGGTATCTTGATGGCTAGATTTTTGTGTTCTTTTCGCATTCATGACTATAGAAAACATAGGTTTGGTTCAATAATATTATTAATAACTATGGACTTACATTGCGCTTGAATTCAGTTCAGGAGCGATGTATTGTCACAGTGAAGAGCGAAAATAATGGAGTCAATTTAAAATGAAAGTTTTATTGGGACCAACATTAAAACAAGCATTCAAGACATGGTCAGTCATGCAGTAATATTTCCAGTCATCTTTTAGAAGTCATTCAAGAGTGATATATCAGCTGAAGAGTTACAGCCTGTTGCAGGTACATGTTTTCTCACAGAAAACTATGATCATCACTTTTTAAACTGAGATATAATGTTTACTAATATTGGCGTGAGTACGAAACTTTGCATTTAATCATGGCTATTTTATAGCAATCTTGTAGCTGTCGTATTTCCTGTAATAGGGGCCTGGGCCCTTATTCTTTAGACGTGGGCTGAGGTCTCTGCTATTATTGGAGACCCAGCCGTGTTATTTTCAGCCTTTTTTCTCATTATCAACCTTTATAGTACCACCCTACCGTTTTTGCACAGGACTGACCCAGCCCTTATTAGAGAAGCTCCACCCCAATCCCCTCTCATCATAGGTGCATCCAATGAGGTGCACACACCCCTTTCAGCTAAATTTTATTTAAAACTGCATTGACTTAGACATTTATTCAGTCTGCGCCCTGCCTTTTTTCACCAAATCACATCAAACCCTTTTCCAAAATATTCGCCTATGTTTATACATGTTTATAATGGAGGTACGGCTCTTATTCGAGACCTGGCTCTTATTAGTTGAAATATGGTGTATCGTTATACACCATGTCAGTGTAAGGTTTCCATGCTGATATAATTAGGGTACCCAAGCCTGATTCGAACTCACAAGCACAAAGACTAGCAGGTTATTAGGCTGATACCAACCTCAGCCTTGTACATGTTGGATAGAAGTGGTTGTGTTCTGCCAGTTTCTTTAATGGCCAAGTCTTTGCTTTAACATCATTGAAAAGTAAACAAAATGTCAGCATAAAGGAAGCTAATGGAAGCTTCAGGTCACTGTTTACTCAGCATTATATAAACGTCTCTTGATTTTCAAGGGTGTGGAAGGAAAGACCAACGACTCTTGTGAAAGACTTCCTGTTTACAGACAGTGAAGATAAACATGACTTGATACTGCATCATTCTTTGCAGACAAAAATATCAACTTTCCTAAAATCTTAGAAAAATACTGAAACATTCAAGGACATGTAAATAACCTATTTAAGCAAGACAGCTTTGCTTGCTCAGCATTGCACTCACTTTCCTGAAAACTTGCAAACACAGCTTTTCTCTAAAAGAGAGAATGGTAAGCATATCACAGTGGCTTGCAGTATTGCTGATGATATATACAGTGTCTCGGAGCATACTGTTTTCTGATATGTTGTCACTTTTTGGTATTCTTTGAATTTATATGCACAATTTTCCCACACAGTCCTGACAAAATACCTCCACTAGGCAGCACATATTTTACAATCTCCTGAGACCTCTCAGGACCTAGCTCTCGGAGGTTAGCATTGCTGGCCAGAAGGTCATCCAACAGCCAGGTTCCCGGGTATTTGCTCTTTCCCTGATGTCCATACACATACGTAATCTTACAGCACTTGACAATCTGGTGCTGCACCACTGCTAACTGCTTGGGATTCTGGCAGTGGTACAAGTTTGGTACCATGGGATCTGGAGGTAGGTACTCCTGAAGGATCTTCTCCAGATTCCTGTCCAGTACAACAAAGAAACCTGCAATGTAACAGGCCAAAAAACGATCAACCAAAATCCCTCCATTGCAAATATATGAAACCACATGGGTTCAAATCACTGATTGGACAGTCGATTTGTGAAAAAATTGAAAATTGTGTTTTCCTAAATTTTCTGATCATTTTCCTGATTTTTCAACCTAAAATTACAAAGAAATTATATTGGTTCGTCGAAATTCGCTGTTTTATATTTTGTACTCCTAGGGTATAATATTAGTATTATATTAGTAGGAGCACGGAAATATAAAACGGGCGAATTTCGTGGAACCAATTTAATTTCTGTGTAATTTTAGGCTGAAAAATCAAGAAAATTTAGTTAAACATAATTTTCAATTTGTTCATAAATCGACTGATCAATCAGTGATTCAACCCCCTGTGTCTGAAAATGGGGAGGAATTAACAACCCCCACCCACTAGGGTGAATCTTAGGGTTGGAGGAATTGGGACCACAGACAATATTATTTGGCATGGACCCTTTGAGTCAAAAAATCTTGAAAAGGGAATGACATTCTAACTGGTATATGGTGAAAAGGATGCATGCAACAAAAAAGTTTGAGAGTCAGAGTCTTAATAAAGCATCTGTTAAGGCACTTCTTTCTGAAATTTCAAATATGAACAAAACTCACTATGGGTTTTACGGACCTATTTAGTATTTATTACAATCTTTTATTTTACTTAATTATTGTATGGTTCAGAGTAAGTCTACCAGGCCAATTTGTCAGTCAGACAGTTCAATAGTGATGGTAGTTATAAAAACATCAATTTAGGAAGAGTGAAAACAATATCTGCAATTCAGATGATGTATGATAAGCATCGGGCAACTGGCATCCTATTCCTCTATTCAAAACTGCTTGGAAGCAATTACAAGCTGACAAATTTTGAAACTGCACACATCTGTATAAGTGTCTTGTGTGCAGATTAGTTATTTAACCTGTAATCAGTGCCCAATGAGCTTTGTGTCCCTTCTTGAGGCACGGCTGATGGTTCTTGTCTGCATCATAACTTCACGTCAAGGAATCAAACATATGTCTTTGTCAACAAATCAGGCCATCATATATTGCAAGTTTAAGTGAACAAACTATAAATAGTCGATGGTGCACTATTTTTGGTTGCTTTTAACTGTCTTTCATCTACCTGCATAATGATTATAATGTCAGGCTTTCATATTTGGATTCCACAAGATCTACATGATGCGTGCGGCTGAGATCAATGTGATGCGTGCAGCTGAGATCACTGAATTTTTCACACAAAATGAAACTGGCAAAACAAAAATGCTCAATCTACATATGTTTGTTTGGAAACATAATCGGTTTGTTTCCTTTACTGCAGTCTAAATACATTCTTCATTGATATCCAGTTCAGTCAGTGATTTCAGTATTTCATTTCCTAAAGGTTCCAAACATTGTTACCACAAGTCTTTCTGCATTGGAAACAAGTTACAAGAAGCCAACAGTAATCCAAAGTGAAGCTGCAGTAAAATCCCAATGCCCTGGACTAAAGAGACCACCACAATGAATGATCAAACAGTGAAAGGATACGGTACAAGGAGAAGTGACCCTTTGAGCATTTTCCAGATGACAGCACTCCTCCCCTCCGTCATCTCCAGCTGGTTAGCACTACACTCCAACATCTCCTCCACTAGCCGGATCAACCAGTCAGCTGAGGAAACAATACATTGCAACATGAATATTGGCAATTAATCTGCTTTACTGTCTCATGCTTATACACACTGATTTATTGTGAGCAAGTATCAATCAACAGAATCCAATATGAAAATGTAAATGCAGAGTTTAATAATACTTATCTAAGCTCTGTATACTGTGATGCAGTGTCACTTAATATTTATAACCCTTTTTCCCTAAATCGTGATATGATACTTTTTAACCTGACCCCAAGAAGCCCCCAGTGTAATATACAATACCACTTTGTCTGTCAACTCAAATTGATCAATGAAATCAATGAAATTAATTAAAACCCTGTTAATTCCATGGTGTATACCAAGAATGCCTATTGTATCATATATGATACAATACAGTTTCCCTATCTACAAAACAGTGTTGAGACTTCACGATCCGCATTTTTCATTCAACTTTTTCCATGTTTGGCTTTTGTAGGGTTAACACAAGTTCTTATTTAGAATTTATGCATCAAGTGACAGTATTGTTAAGAACTATGGAATCAGTCAAATGTAAGCTTTACCAGTAATGTCCTTCCTTACCAGAGAATAGTTCCCCTTTCATGGAATACTTCTTGCTGACACTTTTCTCATAGATCATTTCAGCAGTAACATCAGGTTTGTTCAGCAGTGGGGCAGCCATTGCCAAGGCCACCATTCCACACCTGAAGGGAAATACATTCAAGCTGTGCTAAGTCAATCAAAGACTTTTTCTTTCACTCAAACAAAAAGGGTAACATCTAGAAGAATTTAAGGGTCTTGGAACATATTTAAAAAGAGAGTAGTTGTGACTTTTCCTGAAGACATGTCACAAATCTTGATGACCCACTACATTTTCCGCATTACCTATTCTTAAATTTCATGACTAATGAAGCCTGTCATTTTTTGATTGCCCCTCATTTAAGTCGTCATAATTTCTAATCCACCCCCCACCCAATATGAAGGTAAAAGTGTTCAAACCATCCACTCTCAATTTTCACCAGCCCGCCCCTGCCCCCTATAATAAACGGCCAGTCTCTTACTTACCTTGGGCCTATCTGTAGAACTGGGACGACTGGGCGATAAAACGATAGATAGCATTGACCCTCAAGATACTTGGTAATTCTGAAAATAAGAGTTCATACATACAACATACAATGACACTATGAAACCTATAATGGAGTATTAAAGGCTGGGGTTGACATTTTGAATATTCTTATGTTTTGAGTTTTGACTTAATGCACTTCCAAAACACTACTTGTAAAATTATCTTCTGAATAACTTCAGTACATTTTGACTTAAATGTTGATTACCCATTTAAATGAAAAGACTGTTGTAACTTCTTACCCTTCATTTGAGATGTCTCTTATTAACAGTTTATATTTCTAAAGCCAAATTAACAAAACAAAAACACCCAGGTGATTATTTAGTCTATTAATCAATCTCATTTTCTTCAAAAAGCTTCTTTTTTTCCATCAAATTCTGTTGTTTATCAATTGATAGAAAAAAATATATAAAACCAACAGTCAGCTTGAAAAAATGTTGTTGATAATATAAGCATAACACAGAACTCCACAGCATTAAATTTATGAGTTATGTCTTAAATTAATATTTGAAAATCTATACTAAAAAGGATTAAATCCTTACGTGTCTGGATGTTTGATGTAGGTATAATAAGCCTCCCTGCCTAGATTTTCTGGCACTGGTTGGACATGGTCCGAGCAGACAATGGATCCACCAGACTGGTTCACCTCATACTGCTTTTGTAGTAGAACAGGTGGTGGAGGAGGTGGGATTGTGGGTGGAGGCGGTGGTGGAGGAGGCGGGATGGTGGATGGTGGAGGTATGGTGGTAAGAACAGGTGCTGAGGCTGAGGCACCATCACATCCTTTCATCATTGAGCTTACTTAGTCATACTGAACATTCCAACTGAAACAAAATGAGTTGAGAGTTGAGATGATGTTTGACGTTGCACGGGCAATATTTCAGTCATAGCACAGCGAAACGTGCAAGGTGAACAAAGAGGGAAATTTTAAGACAGTCAAAAAAATAAACTGACAGTAAGAAAAGTGAAAGCAAAAGATCTCCATTCAGTCTCCTTGAATGACAAGCATTGGGTTACTGGGGTCCTATTTTTCTAAGTAATATCACATCACTCCCCTGAAGCCTGATGAGGTGAAATGAAAGGAACACCTCAGCATATTTATTCAGAATTATTAACATTTAAGTTGATTGAATTTTAATCTGCATTCATCAAGTGGCTTCGAATGATATTTAAGCTCCGTCGGCATTCCCACAAAACAAACCGAAACCGTAAAACAGCTGATTGGAGCAAGAATTGAACCCAAAATGCTCTATCCATTTCCCCATCAGCATCCCTCATTACGGTATTGAAAATAAATATGGATGTCTTTGTGGACAAACGTGAAAAATACCAACAACTCTTCCTGGATGACTGATAGTCTGGGTTGATATTTTGGTACAGTTGAAAATACCTAATACCACTGAGTTGACAAGCATTTTAACTGTGCTCACATGATTCAGGGGAAGTATTTCAAGATGATGCCCATCCTAATGGCATACATTCTAAGAAACCGTAAGCATAAAAC
This sequence comes from Diodora aspera, assembly GCA_031471655.1. NCBI lineage: Eukaryota > Metazoa > Mollusca > Gastropoda > Lepetellida > Fissurellidae > Diodora > Diodora aspera. Next base: position 11,676 of record JAUELE010133259.1, read on the forward strand.
AACTTGCATACAACTAAGTACCACAACCCTATTTTAAGTAAATAACCTGAACACTCCAAGACAGCTCCAGTTGTTACAGTGTTCTTGCTCTTCTCATTCAGAGGTCTCTCTTGTATCTACAATGAAACAAGCATGGATATGCCTGTCTGCTTGTTTCAAGGATCTTCAAATTACTCTTACATCAAACTCACTCAAACATGAAGACTATGCCAAACTTGATAAATAGAAATATTGAAGAATAAATGTGTGTGACAGCTTAATTAAGATAAACATGTTAACTCAAATCTCAAGTCTTCTTATAAATACAGGTATGGAGAAATACTTCCATTGACTGAAGAGAGAGTTGACTTGAGATACTGTTTTACATTCCAAGGGCAATATTTCAGCCACAGCACAATGTGATGTGCAAGGAGTTCTTAAACAATATAAAATCTAAAAAGATTTAAACTTTTAGCTGCCTTGTACAACAAGTACTTGGTTGAACTAACATATAAAACATGAGCACTATGGTCAACTGCAAAACATAAGTATGTCATCATGACTTGGGCTATTCCTGTGTCATGACTGTGAAAGCACTTTTTATAAATTTCAAGACTAGGCAAGTCTAGTTTTCTCATTAAACAAGTCTAGATAAAACAACACCATAGAGAAAGTGCTTATTTTCAGTAAGAAATAAAATATAACAGGGATGTAGTTAAGACAAAGAACAGCCAGTCTTTTTTAGATGACAGGCAGTCAAATTGAAAACAAAATTTGGATTTTATAGTGTCATGTTTGGTGTTTGATGATTCGACAGACGGTTATTCAGCTCAACACCAGGTGATTTTTGCCCACTTTCTGCTATTATCTACATCCCTGAAATAGTGAAAACTGCAGTTTTTTCTGGATGCTCAGTTTTCTTTTCATAGACTGGGTGCTACTCTAGATTCTGACATAAAAAGGGGATATGTTTGCTCCCCAGCTAAAGCAATGGGTGCCACACCACTGACATGGTTACAAGTTATATGAAGACTTACTCTATTGTTTACCCAGAAGCATGCAGAAAGCAGGGCACTCCAATTATATGCAGATGGAGCACTGGAAAAGTCATGTCTATCACTACACACCCACACAGGCTAGAGTACTATCATCAGCTGAGAAGAAACCGATCAATCACAGGCAGTCTACAACAAATGCTCCCCTCCTCAATGCTCCAAATAATACTACAGATGTTATCTCAGTCTTTCCAATTCACTTTCTATAGTCAAAGGCTTGTTCATAATGTGGCTTTCAGCAGTTTTTCAGCTATATCATCCCAATTTGGGGCTTCCTATATCTGAACTGAACAAAAGTATATAACAGCTAAAAATGAGCCGTCTCATCAGTGCCAACAGACTGGTGATTGGAGCCCTGTATGACTTATCCACTACTAAGGACACTGAAAGGAAATAGTGACAAGAACTTTGATTAAAAGCAACATATTCACATTCTAGTTGCTTCTCGCAGTAATATAAGAATATTTAACAATAAATATAATCTAACTCTGCCAATCCTTTTTTCTATATTTGGCTCTAGTCTTTCTTCATCAACTTCTAGCTTGCCCTTGCTCTAATTGTCTCAATATCTACCAATTATAAAATTAAAGCACTGAAACTTTACTCCTTATAGGCCACACTTAATAAAATGTTCATCGACACTGTATTTAGGAACTAGTTGCTGACATCAGCAAGACATACCAGCCACTAAGATGCTGCTGGAAACTTACGTCAAATGTCAAAATGTTGCCTCTAACGATTGTTACAAAGCCAAGATTTTGTTTTTACATGCAAAAAACATGCCCCAAAGCATTCCCCCATACTGTAACTATAATCAAATTCACCCAACTTCTCCAGTTACCATGCAGTGCCCTTGCCCAAGTCATTCAAGGATGGCCTTCAGCATTAGTGAAATATCTCAATGGTGACTACATCCGTGAGTTAAAAGGAAAACAAGACTGTAGACTGCAGAGAAATTCCACTTCATCAAAAAAAAATATATTTAAAAACAGAAGTGCATTTCTGCTTGCAATAATACAATTTGTTTTGACATGTTAAATGAATTCACTGCAATTATTTAACATTTGCTTAATTACCTCAACATCGTTTTAGTAGACAACATACGTATGTGCATACTTAAATGCAAATCAGGGTCTACCAATCCCTACCCACTGTGGAAGTCAAGTCATTTACATATAGGTGTACAAACATACACCCCCACCCCTCGATATTGAAATTTTGCAGTTGGGAGACTGGGTCTAAAATATGATGCATCCTCAAAATGGGTCAATGACTCCTGTTTCTTCATTGGATCATGTAAAACTGCCAAAAAGGTGGGGCCATTGCCATGAATGGATCCAGGATCACTAAATATCAACGCTGGATAAAAACTGATACCATATATTTCAACTGCTCATATAGGAGGCCCAGCCAAATCTATGGCTTGATTATCTCTAATAGATTTCAACGAAATCAGCCAGGGCCCACTCCAAAATGAACCTTACATAATAAGTGTACTCAA
>JAUELE010133369.1:0-14208 GCA_031471655.1 Diodora aspera
TTGATGATCAGTCTTGCCAAGTTTCATCTCTTTAATATGTCTCAAAGTATGTTTACAGTGTTTGGACAAATAAGGTTGGTCATATATCCATGGTGACACACGAGATACTGACTTGTGTCACTTTAAGAACATTTGACACTTTAATTTCAACCTTGATGACCAGTCTTGCCAAGTTTCATCTTTTTAATATATCTCAAAGTAGGTTTACAGTGTTTGGACAAATAAAGTTTCTCGTATATCTATCCATGGTGACGTTTCTTTTGCGGTTCAGTATATAATAACTAAGAGGAACCCCAGTGACAAGTTTATTCCTTAGTTTGGTTCCACAGTAATCCGGACTGTGACTGTACCTTTGAAAATTTAATCTGTTGTTCAGTAACATTGTAGAGCCTTGCACAATTGGATTCGCGCAACAACAGCGCCACACCCGAAACGGCGCCACCAATTGGATCAACCTTTAGGCGCTGTTTAGTGTTGTACTTTGTATTTGGTGCGAGGGGCAACACTGAAAAGTTCACCAAACCCTAAATGAGACACCGTTCACGAGTATACCTTTGAATATTCTTTGACGTATATCTTACTCGTGCAGCTTTGTTAGTGTTGGTCCAACGTTTCTGGCTGTTTTAAGACTCTGCAGTAATAATGCAAAGGCATCAAAGGGGATAAACATAGTTGTATGGTTTGTGCATCAGTCGTTCTATAAACCATAATATCAATGTATATTTATCCTTGCCAATGTCTTTTTTTCTCAAAGATAAACTTGAATTCAAGCACATATCAAACTTTAAGGCACTTTATTTGAAGTGTTCGAGGTCTTGCTTTTCATTGATAGTATGTTAATCTTATTAAATTGATATGTTTAGTTCAATTTACAGATTTTCCCGTGGACCTTCCGGGGAGTGACCTGGCGTCACTTAGACAGAATAGGGCCTCAGTAACCTAATGCTTGTCGTACAAGGCGACTAAAATGAGTATCTTTTGCTTTAACATTCCCTTTTATGAACTTTTTTTCGTTTGATGTTCATCTTGCACATCACGTTGCGTTATGGCTGAAATATTGCCCTTGCAACGTAAAACATCATTTCAACTCAACTCAATATAATAAATATACATGAATGCCAATCAGGGTTCAGACCTAAGTGTTCAATCATACAATGTCTTCTATGCATGCTATTGTACAAAAGCATATCTCTGAAAAGAGGGTAGATGTTATTATCTGTTTATTCAAACGCATTTGATGTGAATACCGATATATCTCTTCAAACCGTGAAACGTGTTGGACTCTGGTTCCCGGGAAGTCTCCTCAAACCCTACGTCTCTGTGAATTCCCAATTTATTTCATTTGTCAGAACTAATCGTGGCTTAACATATAGTTTCGCTGTTATATGGGTACCCGTCAGGGACGCATCTAAATCCATCACTTTTGCATTGGATTTATAAACCACCTTATCAACACCTTTGAGGAAAATGAAAGAAGGCGAATATTTAGAATTGTTGATTCCTCAAGCATTTATGCTTTATCATTTGCTGATGATGTGACTACCGTATCTGACTCTGTACAAAAATTGCAAAAGAAAATAATTGGCGGGGATGGTTTGAATGAAAACAGGAGAGAGATGTTTATAGCAGTCTAACCGCGTTCCTATATCCAGAAAATGCAATAATAAACCTCTGATAGGCTATACATAAAAACAGGTAATGTACACGTTTATGTACCCTATGAGACGGAGCAGAAATCCAAGCCAGAGACCGAGCTTAAGACTGAGCCAGAGACTATGTGAGACCTAATGCGACCTGTTGAGACCTATCTCGTCCATTGAGAGCAACCTAGCCTAACATGACCTAAGCTAAACCGAACTACACATACTAACTTTAACGTACCTCACCTGACCTCGGGGAGCTGAGAAATACTTTGGAGTATTCGTTGTTTGAAAGACTGGGGTAATAACGTGCACGTGGAGCGCTTTGAGCATGGTAGATGAATCTAGCGCGATATAAATACAGAATAATACTGATATTGTCCGTTTGTCCGCCCGTCTGTCTGTCTGGCTGTCCCACGATCCAAAACTTTGTCGTTATCTCCTGTATACCCGACTTCTCTGGGAGGCAATAAAGAAGACCGCACTCGAAACTCCATGGATGCTCATAATGTTGTAACAACCGAACACCACGTGAAGTACCAGGTGTGGTCCCCCTGGTTCCCCACCCTCCCTCAAAGCGCAGAAGACTGCGATAGCGAGGGCGCTGTGGGTGGGGTCAGAGAAACCGGGAACTTTGCCCCGGGGTCCAAACACCCGGGGCAGAACGAAGTAAGCGTTACAGGTCTAACGGAATTTCTGACAGTACCCGTTTCCAACCCTCCATTGCTGAAGAGTTCGACTGGATCCGAGGCGCTCGGGAACTGTTCCGTCAATTGCCTGTCAAACCGATCTTATATACTATGACCATGTCGCAATAGGTTTGTTTGTTGTGTGTGTGGCAACGGTAATTGACCCTTGGCCACGCAGGGGGCATCTCAAAACGTTTCAACATTAAGTACATATTATTACTAAAGTTGAATATCATATTAGGCTATATATGCTAAAGGGAACTATTTTCTATCCACCAACTAGTGAATAGAGTTATATATCTAGTTGAATGTCTCCCATAAAAGAATATGAATATAATTTTTATAATTTTGATATATGCCCTCGTTGCATACCTACTGCGGTTAACCATACATACCACACCTGACTTGTGACAACGATTTGTATCATATGACAGCTCATTACGAGTCACGTGATAGATTATTAGTCAGCTAGGATATTATACTGATTAGACCGAACTGGTCGCCATGTCGAAAAAGCCGCCACAAACTAGCCTATAGAGCAGAATGCAGCGACTAATTATCGATGTTTTTGTAAGACAAAATGTTTCACAAGTAGATGAATTGACTTGTAGGTCGTATTTGTATAGTAGGCCGTATCTGTATAGTATATTACATATATTTACAAATGTCCATTGTGTGACGTGTGCGCGCTGTCTAATAACTATAACGGACGCTCTTCTGTTCTTCGGACCAGTCAACTTCGACAACGAAACTATCATTCATCAAAATTACAAACAAAGACGATAATAATAATTATTAATACGAATACCGAATGTGCACCTTTTTCAGAAACCAAATAATAACCATTAACGTTATAACACGAACTGTATTCTTGTAGCGACCAGTTCGGTGTACCCCGGATGTTCAATGGAAGATATTTCTTGCGAAACTAATGGGGATCACCTAGGCTTCATCAACCAGTATAATGACATTAACTTTACTGATGTACTTAACGTCAATTTCCTCACCACAGAACGCGAGCTCGTGTCTATGCTAAAACCCTCACAACAACGCTTTATTGATTAATATAATCAGAGCTACAAACTTATTTGACAAGTGGGTATTAACCGTCAACTTTTGAGATTGTTGTTGGGTATTACTACTTTCAACAGATATTTCACCTCACAGAATATTTTACAATTGCTATGCGGATATACAACAGTTTTAGACAGTGGACAGGGTACACCAAATCTTGACTCGTTCTGAAAATTGTTTCGCCCTTGAACTAAAGACAGTAAGACCAGAGAGTGTCAACACATGATGCTCCCTTGTAAAACCGACACACGTGCTTGCTCTCCAATATGGAAAGCGATGCATTTATGTAGCAGGTAACACAATCACTCAACCAGTCAACACTGACGTCTGTATGCACTCTACTTAACTAATTACTGAACAGTACGCGACGCATTTTTAAACAGTTGCGTAAAGCATTTTTATGTGCATTTCATTACGCAATTCTGTTAAATATAATTGCGTATTTACACACTTCTATGAAGAATTCACGCAAATACGCTGCTTGTCTGTAATCCGGAATACAAATTTGTAGTCATACATGTACATAAAAAATTTGACAATCTGCATGATGACGAACTTAAAACATTGTGTAAACAAGATGGATACTGCTAAGTTTCATACGAATACTGGAGATAATGACTCAGTGGATATGAGTCAGTAGAACTATTCCGTCACATGTCCCGTAATTTGTATAGAAATGTAGACATTGTTGGAATTTGTGAAATAGCAGTTACTAAAACCTTTGCAAACAAGAGTCACCGAAATGTTCATGCATTACACTAAATGGTGAAAAAAGACCTTGGGGTCCGTTTATATGGTCATTTCGTTCGCTGGACATTTTATCTCGCAATGTGCCTAATATATGTGAATGTATGTGCATGTACTTATATTAAGCTTCATTCATGAAGGATGTAGGCCATAGGTCCATATTCCATTATACAATACGATGTGCATGTACTTGCGTGTGTATGTGTGCGTACGAATGTGTGTTTGTTGCGGCAGTCTTTTCGTTATAACGAACCTGCGACATGCTCATCAAAACTAAAAGATATTTACAAGAGATGGTGAAAAGAAAAGGAAAGCTAGATAATCTCTTTTATGTCTGAAACTCTCTCTCTCTCTCTCATTGTGTGTATTTCACGGTGTAAGTTGAAGAGACAAATTTCAGCCATTACGCAACGTGACGAACAAGATACAGTATATCCTAAATGAGAACAGCAGATCGACAGAGAAATAAATGGAAAGACAGAAAGTAAAAGGCATCAAGTTAACGCCTTTTACGATAGATGTTGGGTACTGGGGTACCATATTTCTAAGTTAATAACTATCGTAACTATTCAATTGATCTATAGAGACCAACATTTCGGTTAGGTCTTCAATCTGTGAAGTACATGCAACTTCAAAGCGACTCTTCTTGGAAATCCATGGCACTCAATAACTCTTAACAAACTTAGACCAGTGATAAACCTATCTGAGAAGTCTTACGAATGGATTTCAAGGAATATATCGGAAACCACCTACATAATGTGATAATTATTTGTGTTATCTAAATGTGCATTTGACTAGTGTTGTCACATTTAGGATCATTATTCTTTTGAACAATCGCGACGTCTTGAAATTGTCATTTAATGACTCTTTGGTAGACTTTTGTCAAGACCCTGTGTCAAGGCATATTATGACACTTAGCCTTACTCTGTGACACTGCCTGCTCTCCGGTCGAGCCTGCCTAAGTCACAGCTAGAAGAGGACATACTTCCTGGAGGAGCACACTTTTCTCCGGCCTTTTATTTTACATATATTAAACAATTTTGCAGCAGTAGGGTCTTGGCAAAAGTCTAATATCTGAGTACAATTTGCATTGCTTTATGAGTCAAGATAAAACACTTAAGGAAACTGGTTTTAAATCTTAAAAACATAAAGTAAAAGTAATAACATTCTTTGAAAACTATAACAACTGGACACTGGAATGTCTCGTGAAACTATCCACGAAAAGCGCATCTTAACTGGTGAAAAGTTCACGCAATGGTGAATGACATTATGTTGGGGTAAATGAAACATAAGGAGCACCAAAAACATAACAAACTTTAGTCGAGAATCAAGGTGAATGACACCGAATTATTTCTTTAAGAAACCTGAACTAGACAACAGTGTCGAACTAATCATTTCAATTTCAGAAATGGATCCTATCTATAACAGGACAAATATGTACCCAAGATAATTTCATCTGAATCGATTCAAATTTTCAACTGAGGGTTGATGCCGGTGTAATGTTGAAAACCAGGTCGTTTTTCAACGTTTACACCGGCAATTCCCCGACGGAAGAGGAAGGGGCTGAGATCCCCGATTGGGTGGGGCGGGGGACAAGGAGAGGGGCAAAGACGACCATTCACTAAGCCAAATACACACATGTTCGAATTACACAAATGTTCTCCGTAATTTTTCGCAACGAACTGTTATATTTTATTCGGCGGTAGGGATGATTGAGCTAAGGCTAAGGTTTTCCGACGGGGGGAGGGCCTGTATCCCTTGATATCTCTGCTGTGTTTACGCCTATAATTTGGAGAGTATAGACAGTTTTGTGTTTTGCCAACTTACTAATGGAAACAATGTACAGAAATTATATACGTTTTTATGGATTGTGTTGCATAACGTTCACACGATAACAGTTCTTTATACGTGTATAATACTTTCAAAACTTGGAATCAATGTGTGATTTCGATTCTATACACAGTGATAAGTAAGTTATCTTCATATCTTGCTGGTTGTTTCTTGACCAAAATTTATGATTTATTTCACGAATATTCGAAAGGGATATAGCCCGGCTAAATTGGCGCGGGATGGCGCAGTGGTTAGCTCGTCGGTCCAGCAATCTGCCAGCCTTGGCCCGTGTGGTTCAAGTCCTGCCAGGGCATCTCTCAGCCCGGATAGACAGGAGCCCCGACACCGACGTGGTTTTGGTGAGATCGTGGTGACGTGGCTGAAAGATTGCCGAAAACCACGAACAACCCCACATCACTTAATCACCCCCGACTAAATTAAAGCCTTAATGCGCGCGCGCGTGTGTTTTGGTGGAGGTATTCTATTTCACCTGTGGTTAGTGGTTAGCGTAGTGGTTAGCGCAGTGGTTAGCGTGTCGGTCCAGTAATCTGTCTGTCTGTGGTTATGGTCGATTCCCGCGCGGGCACTTCTCTTTCAGTTCGAGGAATACCTCCTGAGACCAACACGATGTAGGTGATACCGTGGCGATATATCTGAAAGATTGCCGAAAACAACGTAACATCTAAAATCACTCTCGCTCAAAAGTGAGTGTCCATGCTGCACAATTCCAGCCAGTCTACTGTCATGGAGGTGTGTGTTTCGAAGGGATGGTAATACCCTTACACACCCCACACACCCGGCTATGTAGTATACCTCGTCTCAACCTTTATTGTGTAATTTTTCACTTCAGATATACTTTTCCCAATCTCCATGGTGACACAGAAAGAGGATGTTGTCAATAGTGAGATGCGTTTACCGTCAGGTAACAATCCAAGCTTACTCCATTTTCCCTATTTGCCCAGTTTCCGGTTCAGTGGCAGTGAACAAACATTCTCGCACCATTCTCGCACGTCCATTCTTGCACCGCATAGATTCCTCTTCATATTTATACATATGCTCCTACAACCTCGTTTTCGTTGTCATGTCAAAGGTCATGCATGAGACCTTACACGTGACCTTTGACATGACAACGAAAACGAGGCTATATGCGCATATGCATACATATTAAGAGGAATCTATGGCATAATAACTACACTATGTAATACTTATACTTTACTACACAATATTCATTACATAGCACAAGTTCTATAAGATTGCCAAAATAACTACAATTCGAATTTGAAATTCAAGATTCAGGATAAACATATGAAGCAGTTTAAGAAAGATATGATATAATTAACTGGTAGATGCATACATGAAGTTTTTCTAGTAAAAAGCCAATTTTAAACAGAGTTGTCACTATATACGTTGTTGTAAAACTGATACACACACTCTCACTGCCACTGGACTTACCTGAATGCCGTTGTCAAGGCAACCACACCTAAAACAAAACGGATGTTCCTGTTGCCATAGTAACCGAACACCACGAATGGTACCAGGTGTGGTCCCCCTGGTTCCCCACCCTCCCTCAAAGCACAGACGACTGCGATAGCGAGGGCGCTGTGGGTGGGGTCAGAGAAACCGGGAACTTGGTCCCAGGGCGTGAAATCCCTGGGGAAAACGAAGTAAGCGTTGTTTGTCACCTCAAGGTAAATGTATCGGCACTGCCGACAACACCCACTTCCAGTCCGCCATGTTGACAACTGGAGCAGGTGTGCCGCTAGTGGTAGCGGGAGAATGATGTGGTCCGCTCCCACGGAAGTGAAGACTGACTTATATACCTTTGCAGTTGATATCTGACGTCATAGAGATAAACATAGAAACGCTTAATCGGCTAAATCGATCAGTTAGATAGAGGGACTTTATCAAAAAAATAAAACACTCTCGATCTATGGCATACCTAAATCAACCTAAAAATCGATTCTAGCTCGGTTTTATGTTTTATGTTTCCACAATAAGTCAAGTTTTATTATTAAAACTTAGACTTTATTTTACAATCAAATCAAAAACAACTCTCAAATGAAATGCTTACAGTTATTTTATTTCAGTCAAAGTTCCTTTCAATTATATATTTATGTGTACCGTCATAAATCTTTCAATAAATGAGTCTTTCGTTTGAATACAATGCTCGGATGTACTCGAGTACTCGTTTTAGCCCTACCTGAAGGTGTCACGGCCTTTGAATACGAGTAGCCTGCCGAATAATAGTACTGGCCTATTTTGGTTTTGCAGCATGCAAACATCATTAAGGACTATAACTTAGCATTTAATATTTTGAGTTTAAATATAAAAAATAAATTCCGGCCTACCAACTCTATATTTTAAAGAGGTGTACTTAAATCAGAACCTTAATTCAGTAGCACAGCGGTTAACCTCGGTGATAAAATGATCAATAAATCTTTGAGACCACCCCTCAAGGAAGCTTTACGATAATGGAGTCGGCGGTTAACCGCGCCGTATTGTGTCTGTCGTGTATATGAACAAGATCGTTCAAGCGAACTGTGGAGTGGGTCGGGCATCTTCCGCTATTAGGTATACCCGTGAGAGTTGGGGAAACCGAAACGAATTTTATACACGTTAATCGTAAGTATGCAGAATATAAACTAATTTTAGTTAACATTATGCTCAATTCATGCTCGAAATCATTTACCTTGTTTAAATATTGAGCTCGTCACCTAGACGTTTGTCAAGACCCCAAGGCTGTATAAAGTTTCCTAAATTTATATATGTAATATCGGAGGCAAAGGTTTATTCCTGGGACTATATTGCATTGCCTAGCTGTGCCTTAGGCGGCAGGGCTAAGCAGAGATGGCTATGGTAGAGTGAAGTGTTCATTTTTATATGCCTTGACTCAGGGTCTTGACAAAAGTCTACTCGTCACCCAGTTTGTATGCCATTTAATTCGAATATATTATCATTACTAAATCAGTTGCAGCCTCTGAAATGTAAACAGATGTTCTCTCTTGTATTCATTTTGGTTATTTGAAAGTCTTATATCATTCTGTATAGTATGGTAAGGGACATGGTAATTCATTTGTGGAATATTTCTAAACCTCCAAGTTTTCCAGATTTATTAAAAAAATAATGGCAGAGATCGTACAGACTAAATCTCTCCCCATGGTTTTAGCGTTTAATATTTCAGACATTACTTAATATCGTGTAAAATCAACTTTAATTCAGTTATGTGTGCAAGCCAGTATCTCTCCATTTGGATGAACACAATAAAACTAAATTTGATTTGTTTTTATTTCAGAAAATGCTTACTTCGGAATTTGTTCAGGGTGTTCGTGCCCTGGTTGGTTTTGCTTCGACCTGCTCCCAAATAGCGGGGTTACCTCTGTCCCCCCAGCACCCCCGCAATCGCTGTCCAGGCAGTGCTTTGGGGGATGGGGGAGGCTGGGGACCTCCTTGAAGACGGACTGTAAGGCTTTTCATTGGAAGTCTTCGGTCACGTGTCTAGGGAGGTCTCTGGCATTGTCACCAAAGGCCACCAATGCTACCAGATGTCACCAATCACAGCGAAATAAATCTCCTCAGAATATTGTGGAGCGCAGTGGTTCAGTGGTAGAGCGTCTGCCTACCAATCACAAGGTCCGGAGTTCGATTCCCGGTTCTGACATTGCGTTGTTGCCTTGGACAAGAAACTTAATCCACATTGTCTCAGTCGACCCAGCTGAAACTGGGTACCCGGCGTGGAGTGTCGATAACCTTCTGTGCGCCTAAGTGGGTTGCCGAGGTTGGACCGGGGTAATAATGCTTGAAGTGCTTTGAGCAGTGCGTAGTCCCGTATTAGCACGCAGCGCTGGATTTAGCGCTATATAAGACTCAACATTATTACTGTGACAATGTCATCTGCATCACATGGGTTTCAAGGTTCCATCTCTGGGTTAAAAGCAATGTACCAGGATTTTCAGTAAAGCCGTCCATTTGATAAAAATCGCCCATGGGCACTTATTTTTGGTGGGTCGTTAAATGGCATTAACACTTTGGTAAGAAATACTAATAAAAGAACAAGATACTAATAAAAATTAAGACATGAATGACTATATATATTCATGTATGTGTGTTGTTCTTTGTTATTCTTTGATTAATGTATTTATCGTAATTTGACCCAAAATTAGAATGAATGCGGCGTGAATTACAATGCCACTTCACTCGCTTGTATCCATCACTATAAAAACTCAAGTATATTCATTACAAATTACAGTATTAGAACAGGCATACATACTAAAACTCCATGATGATCAGGTATTTCCACATACTTTACAGAAAACCCCAGTACTAGTTGAATTACAACCCACAAGCCTGGCAGATTAGTGGATGCTTACCACTGTGCTATTCTGGCCTCCATTTCATGAAAACATCATAACTTGAGGATATTGCAAAGATCGGGGAGGTTTTAGAATTCGTAAGTTTGGGCTTTATTTAAAAGGTGTAAATTTAGAAATGTTTTGTAAAACAGTACAAAATGTTAAGACAAGATATCAAGATATTTAGGATGTCAAAACGATAAGATGCTTTTATAAAATGTAGGCCTGGTTGATTGAAGTGAGTAGTGATTGAGTATCTGAATGACTCGTAAGGTTGGCTTGTTGGCTGTGAGAGTGAGTAACAGAGAACATATATCATCAAGGTTGGTAGGTTGTTTAATGAATAAGCGCATATATGTATAAGTACAGATTCACAATAAAGTTTGTTGGTAGATTCATTGGTTGGTTCGATGAAGTTCGAGTGCTTTAGTATATGAATAACAATAACGTTGGTTGGAATGATTTGAGTTCATGTGTGTAATCATGTGCGAGTATGGATGAGTGATTTAACAAGTGACTCATCAAATCAACCATATCTCAAGTTAACCTCTATGGTATCAATACAATGGTTCGTTGTGAAATGAATGAAACTAAATCCAAAATAAACTTCAACCTGGTCCCTAAGCAGCAGGAATCTAAAAACATAGAAAGAATTGCTGCCAAGCCAAGAACCAGATGACAAATCTGATACTCATCTGCGGTGCAACCTTATGGTTTCCAGTTGCAGGGAGAACAAAACCTCATCCTCATGGACTAATGTCTCAATTAAATATGCATGGCTTGTTTTCAATGAACCTGTCACACCCTATCACAACTGCCGGTCCTAAAATGGAGCAGTTACAGAAAGACCATCACAAACTCAGGAAGCCAAGTAAAAGCCAAGCAGTCATTGAAACAAATTAGTCGTTGGTTTACAATTCAACTGCTTTTCAATCAAGACGGTAATCAGTGGAGCTGAGGATGGAATACTGTTGCCATCTGTATCGCCATTTTGTTAAATGGGTGTCAACTTTCAAGTGATATGCAGGTAGTAGTTTGGGCAAACATGTTGAAGTATAATATGATAAATATTACAAATTCAAACATAGGATCTACTACTGGACACACAAATGCTTGCCTGGCGTCACTTGACTGTGATATTAATGTATGAAACCTACATCCCTTTCAACTGACACAAATATTCTACTGTATTGTCAACATGACATGCATAATTGACTAACCCCATTATTGCATCCATCAACAAAGTTAGAATATACTCACCTAGACCTAATGTCCACAACCAAATCATAAAACAGCACATTTGCAAAATAGTTAGGACTTCAAATTCAGATACAAGTTTGTCAACATTAGCAATGAGTACAGTGATTGAGAGTTTTAGTTGAACAATAACAATACAACATGTTCCGAGTTGGATAAAAACCCATGATATGAAGCAGTTTCAAGTTGCTGCACTAACCATTGCCATTTCAAATACACTCATTAGGAAAGAGCCAAGAATGCTTTTAAGTTTTGTGCAGAAAATCTTCAAACCATATTACAGTGTTACAGGCACAATACACACAGACAAGCAGGATTCATTCAATGTTGAAACGACCAATTTCAAGACCTTTGCTAGGACAAGCATTTCTTTCTGCATTTTCAATTTCACTATATGACAGTCTAGGACATTTTCCGCTACAATTTCAATTTCAAGAATGCTTTCAGGATTTTCAGAATTTTGTACAAACCCTGCATGTTAGAAAGAAATCAATCGAGAAAATATGGTGAAAACAAAAGATCCCAACTTTAGTTGTCTTGTACAAAAAGCATTGAGATACAAGGGTCCTATTCTTTTCAATGACACAATGTCACTCCCTGGAAGCTCCACGTTGATCATCAGAATTGAATATTGCAAGTAATGCCATCATAGGAGTGAGTGAAATAGGTTTTTACATTGCAGGGGGCAATATTTCAGCCATAGCGCAATGTGATGTGCAAGAGGCACATCAGGAAAAGGGACAACACAGGATCGATAGTAAGGAAGAAAAAGCAAAAGATCCTCATTTTAGACGGCTCTTACGTCAAGCATGAGGATACTGGGGTCCTGTTCTTTCTGGTGTTAGAGCAACACCTCCTGGTACCCCACGGGGTTACAATCGACAAAAGAGGTGCAAGTGACGGTGCCCAAGTGACAGATCCCATCATACTGGTACAAATCCATTTTAGTTACAGCAAGCAAAATCAACTACTATGTTGCCTTACAGAAACTTATCTAGGTTACAACACACGGAAACTTACCTCCAATGTAGGTGGAGATAAGGCCGGAGTTTCACATGTTTGGTATTTCTTGTACGCGTTCATCCAAAGGTTCCGGAAGTTTTCTTGTGACGTCACTGACAGGTGCTCAAATAGTGATTTGGCCACTCCAGCTGGATATAACTGACCATCTTTAAGGCTGAAAAATTAAGAAATAGTCTTACACATGTTACAGATATTGCATTTAAGACATCTTCATCATTCTTGTACTCTTGAACAGTGGCATATCTGGGGTGATGGAAGCAGGGCATGTGTCTTAGGCTCCACTTGAGGGGAGCACCACTGAGCTGTTTGAAATCTGACGATACCTGCCTCTTGTCGTTCTGTACCCTAGCGGGCTAGGTAACTGCCTCTGCCACGAGTTGGCCCTACGTAGGTGTCAGGTGTTTGGACAGTGGTGCAGTTTCGTTTCATTTCACTTTTTTTCCATAGATACGCCACTGCTCCAGTGACTTTGACAGTGTATTCAGCAATGTTTTTTTCGATGTCAGGGCACGAAATTAAGAAAATATCAGGTGTGCCCCTTGGCACAATACCTCATTTTCAGGTGTGCCATTTCTTAGTCTTTGTGTGCCCAAATTTTACTAAAAGATTAAGGATCGGTTAGATGGTTCCAGACAATCTAATCAAGTAAATCCAGGCCTTAAGGAAATAAACTCAGGTGCAACATCTGCCAGAATTATTAAGGCTTTAAATGAAAAGTGGACTTTCAAACCGACAAAAACACTAAACGAAAAACTTGTTCTAAAAATCTAAAAAGTTACCGTGCCACTTGGGCACTCTCTACAGTATTTCAGTGTGCCATATATGATTTTTAGTGTTCTGAATATATATCACCTAGTCTGACGGTCAGTAGAAACAGAGGTCGGAGGAATAGTGAAATCACCCTAAGATCGCGCAAACAAACAATTTTTTACTTTACCATTGGTCAAAAAGGTGATCTGAAATTGACGTTACCTGAAGGAATATTTCTTTCACATCATACAAAAGACAGTATTGTACCTGATTACTTTTGACCCATCAGCAACAAAGTTTGATAACATATCGTACAACCAAAGCATCATCAACTGATCCTTTTCATTTATCTGGTCGATCGAAACAACTGTTATAAACAAATTCACGAACCTTTTTGCCTTTTCACAAGTTTTCTTGATAACTTTGATCGTAATCTTTTTCCATGGTTTTGGTAGCTTGTCCCATGAACCTGCCAAGTATTGTTCAGCTTCTGCATGTCCTAGTACATCCAAACACTGTACTGTGGGCAATCTGCCCTGACTCAGAACCTTCAACCAGTCTTGTGATACCTGTAGGCAAATAAAACAAACACAAAAATCACTAATTCTGGCAACATTGGTTGACTATACCAGCACAGCCGGGTAAGTATGTACAAAACCCCTGTACAATTGTATATTACATTAACTGTTGCCATAGGAGATCAGCTGCATACCTCACTTCTATGTGGATTCATGTCGAATAATTTACATTTTTAATTCAATTTTATTTAATATTAAAGGGACATAATCAAAGTTGCAGGTACGCCAATCGATGTTCAGAGCTTGTGTTTCTGTTGATAGAGTAATATAA
>JAUELE010133479.1:0-14206 GCA_031471655.1 Diodora aspera
TCGGACATCTGTGTACTGGGGATGCGGCCGAGAGATTTCAAAAGCGAGGTCAGCATACTTGGAAAACATTTCCTCGATCTTCTTCTCAACATTATTGCAAAAAGGGACAGAAAACTCAATCACATAAACAAAATTATAGGATTTATCAAAGAGGAGAAGATCAGGTTTGTTGAACTCAAGTGTCCGCAAGCTGATTTCAGACAATCGTGGAGGAGTTATCTTCCAAGACAGCTTGAACCTGCTCAGCGTCATACCAGGGATGGACCTCGGAACTATAGCTTATTATTATTATTATTATTATTATTATCGTTATCTTTATTATTATTACACCAACTTTTGGATTCGAACCCAGAAACGTAATATTCGTTTATCGGTAAACTGGATCGACTTCAAACAGGATGCATGGCAGCATGACATTCAACACTGTTATCACAAGAGATACCAGAATCATAGAAAAATTGATTGCATTTATTAAAACCTTTCGTTTAGACATTTTTAATATAAGAGCTCGTTGCATAAATATCCATAAAATAACATTGATGCATCAAAACGCTCTAGAGGCTGACTGAATAATTATACAACGTATTGCTTGTTATACATCCGGCTCGGACCACCTCTAAAGATTGCCCGTTAGCAAAATAGAAACATCTGTGCGAACATAAATAGTGCATAATGTTCTGGAAACAGAGTAACACTGTATATTAATAATCCGAAAAGCGCGACTGCACGCGCTAATGACTCTGAAGATAATTTGCTTTGTTGTGCATAAGTGTATGTGTATTATTTATATGAATGCAGTTTTTTACCTGCTGTCATACATTTGCGATACATACATTTGTCACCAGGACCATGTTCTGAATATATCTCTCCCTGAAAATAAATGGCCTGCTGTGAGTAATTATATTTACTTTCATTGTAGTTACACATGTATGGAAGTAAGTTAAGGGAGAGGTGAACATTGGGAGAAGGAGGAAGGTGGTCGGGGTGGGGGTATTTATATCAGGTAAGTGATGAATCGGTTGTATTCTATCAAATCCGTATTGAACATTGTTATTTGTTGATTACCTTCTTCTTTTGCTTTTACTCACTCTTCGTCTTCTCATTCTTCTTTTTCTTCTTCTTACAACGCTTCTTCTTTTCTTCCCATCTTCTTCTTTTGCTTCTTCTTCTTTCAACTCTTATTGTTTTCTTCTTGTTCTTCCAACTCTTCTTCTCATTCTTCTAACACTTTGTTTTTTTCTTCTCACTATTCTTCTTCTTTGTTTTCTTTTTCTCACTCTTATTCTTCTTTTTTCTTCTTTTTGTTCTGCTTCCAACTCTTCTTCTTCTTCCTACTCTTCTTCTTTTCTTCCCATTTTCTTCTTTTTCTTCTTACGATTCTTCTTCTTCTCACTTTTCTTCTTTTTCTTTTTCTTCCAACTCTTCTTCTTCTTTTTCTTCTTCGTTTTCTTCTTCTTCTTTGGACTCATCTTCTTCATTTCACTCTCCTTCTTGTTCTTTCCACTCTTCGCCTTTTCTTCTTCGTTTTTATCATCTTCTGCTTCGTCTTCCAACTCGATTACTTCTTGTACTTTCTTCTGCTGCTACTTCTTTCTGTAATTCGTCTTCCAATTCTTTTCTCTTCTTCTTCTTCACGCAAAGATACAATGTTGTCAGTGGCATTCGCTTGGGACCGATAACAGGAAAACATAAACAAACTGAATGAGGAGCGGGATGATTGAAGCAGTGAATTCTGCAACCACATCAGTAAGATTCGAACCCCGACCCGGGTTTATAGCTTCACAAACTGAGCTACCTGGCGACCCTTTTATATGCTGAACAGGCAGTGTCCTCTCCATGTGATATGTGCACTAATTCAATACTTGGCAAACTGATGTCTTTGTGTCCATGTAACTGACATAATTTCACCATAAATGCATGTTTACCTTTTGACTCTTGGTGTACCTTTGCCTGCAGGCAAAACCTTCTCTACTGAATAATTTCGAACAGAAAGACAATTTCTCACATGTTCGGTTATCAACAGGGCAAACTGACATAGGTACGATGTCTACGTAACATGTCTACCCTGCTGTTCTTCTTTGGTATTTTGAACAAGTTACGTTTTATGCATATATAGTAAAATCAGGATAAGTAAAATTTCAAGGGACCATGGATATTATTTTACTTATCCGATTATTTTACTTATCCGAGCCCCGCCAAGCCGTCAGAATAAGAAACGAAGATACAAAAGACATGCAATTCCATAATCGAATGTTTGTCCCCATCAGTTTGCACACGGACACATTGGAGACCATTTAAGTCTTTACGAGCACATGCAGTACAAACAAACATAATGAAAACACTGTAAGCTGGGTATTGTGTTGAGTCAGTTAGTGTTAATTGAGATGATCACTTGTGTATTTTACTTATCCGATGACATTTACTCACTTAATTGATTGAAGGGACCTTGCAAATCATTTTAGTTATCCGGAATGTCTACTTAAGTGATTTAACTTATCAATATCCAAATAATGATAAATAAAGAAGAAACGCGCCGGGACCGCAGAGAATGTTTTAGTTATCCAGATTTTTACTTGTCCGGATTTTACTTATCCGGATTTCACTGTATAGTTTACAAGTTGTTCTGTAGTGTGATAGCGGTAATTAACACCATCATATTTTACATTACCAATGAACATAGCACACCATGTGGTGTCAGGACACCATGTAACTGAATCTATGTAACTGACGCAAATCATCAACACACAGTGTACAGAATGTCTTTTTATTCTGAACATGGTATAATTTCTTTTGTGAACTTTACATTCAGATGAAGGCATAGCTTTAGTAGAACGCCTATAATGAACCTTTTTATGTACTTTTGTTTTGGGATTGCTGTGTCACACTTCTGTGGCCAAGTTTTGAATGAATTCTCATTTGTATATATACATACATCCCAATTTATAAGAATTATTGACATTAAAATTGAATTTAGTTGCGCAACAATATGTCTTTGTATGTTTGGTGGCACATGTCACATCCAACCACACCCCTAAGTTAATGACATAGTTTAATTCAATGCTGATTCATTATTTGATTATAATCTCCTTTTTATATGCAACGATTTGAATCAAGCCTCGCTTAATCGACTTCGGTAAACATTCACACCATACAACACCATTAGCAAACGAGAGTGATCGCCCTTACGTTTGTAGTTAAAGTTATACCCCAGGTAAAACGAACCCAGATTGCGAACATACAGGTTTACAATCACCTTGATACGAATGCAGTGAGTGAAGTTTGAAGTGATTGTGAGTACCTTCATACACCTTGTCGGTCTCTCCTGGCAATTTAATACTACTACTACTACTAATAATAATAATAATAATAGCAAATCCATTCGCATTACAGAAACAACAGTACATGTATATGTCCACTCTCTGAGTTCGATGTTTATCTTAATCCTCCGGAGCAATATAATTATATAATGGATGACACCTTAAGATGTCTTAGCTTGTGATACTCTACGTAGTTTTAGTCTGTGATGTGTGGCAAGGTTTTAGTATGTGATGCTTACAAAGTCGTAGTCTACAAATTGTTATATACAAAGTCTTAACCGGTGATATTTACAAAGTCTTTATCTACAAAATAGTATTCTAAAGTCTTAGTCCGTGATGCGTTACAAAGTCTTAGTCTACTAAGTGTTAGTTTACAAGTTTTAGCCTGTGATGTCCTGCAAGGTGTTATCTATGATGTTCTACGAGGTCTTAGTCCGTGATGCTCTACACAGTCGTAGTCTTTGATGTTATACAAAGTCTCAGTCCGTGATGCTCAACAAGTGTTAGTCGGTGATGCACTACAAAGTCTTAGTCCCTGATGCTTTACACAGTCTTAGTCCCTGATGATCTACAAAGTCTTAGGTTGTGATGCTCTACACAGTCTTAGTCCGTGGTGCTCTACAAAGTTTAGTCCCAGGTGCTCTACAAAGTCTTCGTCCTTGATGTTCAACAAAGTCTTAGTCCGTGGTGCTCCACTAAGTCTTAGTTTCTGATGCTGTACAGAGTATTTGTCTGTGATGCTCAACAAGTCTTAGTCCGTGATGTTTTACAAAGTCTTAGTCTGTGATGCTCTACAAAGCCTTAGTCCGTTATGTTCAACAAAGCCTTAGACCGTGGTGCTCTACAGAGTCTTAGTTTCAGATGCTCTACAAAGTCTTAGTCCGTTATGTTCAACAAAGTCTAAGTCCGTGGTGCTCTATAAAGTCTTAGTCTATGATGTTCTACAAAGTATTAGTCCGTGATGTTCTACACAGTCTCAGTCTGTAATGTTCTACACTGTCTCAGTATGTGATGCTCCACAAAGACTTAGTCTGTGATGCTCTACAAAGTCTTAATCTGTGATTTACAACAAAGTCTTAGTCTGTGATGCTCTACAACGTCTTAGTCTGTGATGCTCACAACATCCTAGTCTTTGATGCTGTACAAAGTCTTATTCTGTGATGCTTTACACAGTCTTTTTCTGTGATGCTTTGCAAAGTCTTAATCTGTGATTTTCAACAAAGTCTTAGTCTGTGATGTTCTACAACGTATTAGTCTGTGATTCTCTACAACGTCTTAGTCTGTGATGCCCTACAAAGCTTTAATCTGTGATGTTTTACACAGTCTTATTCTGTGATGTTCAACAAATTCTTACTCTGTGATGTTCTACAAGGTCTTTGGCAGATGTGATGCTCTATACAATTCTGATACTTATGTCTGTCGATAGCTTTTATATTTTATCCTGGGCATCATTACCTTCAGTCGCTGAGCTCGGTAATACATGTTCCACATACCATAACTACAAGTTGGTCAGTTGTTGTCCAGCTGCGGTGATGAAAACCGTGTCCAGCAAAAATCTGGGTCATCGACAGTTGCTGTTTGCACCCTTCTGAGACGCAAACAAGTCAAACTGCATGAGTAACGTGCCCGGCGTATACTTTGAACTTTGGCATTAGGAATCTAGGTTTTTCCTCACATACTTGGCATACTGGAAAACAACGGGCCTCTGGGTATGTCTGTGCAGAACGTAGTTAACCTTGTTGAAAACATACCAATGGACTATCGTTATCAATATCGTCGTCTTCTACATCATCGTCATCATTATCATCATCATTGTTGACATTTCCGTTGTCGTCGACATCATCTTCATCTTCGTTGTTATTTCCGTTGTCGTTGACATTATCATAAGCATCATCATCTTCATCATAATCGCCAACCCAATCATCATCGTTGTCACCACTACCTACACTATCACTTCAATGATGATGATGATGATAATGATGCTGATCATCATCCGCATCACTGCCTCATTTTTGTTACACATCCAGAGTTTATTGCTAAATAAATATCTGAAAAGGAAAATAGATGACCATGTATTGGGCTGTTGGGTCCAACCGCAATGGAGTCTTTGCTATAAAAACTGATGTAAACACAAATCAACGTCTACTACAGATAAACGTCAATATCTGTTATGAGACAAACTAACACATTGCCAGAAACTTGGTTTCGGTAACTAGCACATCTCACAAATAACCGATCTTCTAGTTCTAACCCAATTATGTTAACCTCTTGAGGAAACCCTTGGATCGTAGTTTCCATCGAGAAAAGAATGAAGACGTAATTATTTGATTTCTATCTACTAAATATGATGCTTATTCCTGTAATATCATTAACCATGTCTACAATATCAAACTTGAAAATAAAATTACTCATAATTTACAAACACATAAACTAGTTTGTCGTTGTCTGGATTTTTTTTGGTCTGGATCTACACGTTCAGTCAATTTGATTTTTGAGCATATTAAGGCAATATCCTGATTTGTTTTGTATCGGAATACCGCTCAGTCTCATAACGTAACTGCAATAGATCGTTTTGAAGGTATTTACCATGATCTTCCTTGTGCTTAAGGATGATTACAGAACTTCTTCATCATTTTCTGGCAGTTTGGCAGTCCAGAGTTTTCTCAAGCCAATTAATCATGTATTCATGTTACATGTATATGTCATCGTGGTTATGGTGTTTAAGAAGATCTATAGCTATAGCTATCTAATTATGACTCGTTTTAATAGTTATTTCCTTTGTAGGAGATTCCAACTTTTACCTCTGCTTCGAAATATTTCTTGGTTTGTCTTATCATCATGTCTTTGAGCAATATATTAACAACATCATTGTATTATTCAAGGAACTTTAATGCAAAGGCATTTCAGCACATTTAAGACGCATATTTTCGGATAATGGACGAAGTTGTATACAGCTGAAAGTATCTCCGCTTGATGATAGTTTATGATGAACAGATCAATGAACAGATCGATGCTATGAAAACCTTTTGAAAGTAAGCTTTCTGGAATGTGTTCAGT
Source organism: Diodora aspera (assembly GCA_031471655.1). Lineage (NCBI taxonomy): Eukaryota > Metazoa > Mollusca > Gastropoda > Lepetellida > Fissurellidae > Diodora > Diodora aspera. The sequence goes on from JAUELE010133479.1 coordinate 6,375, forward strand.
CTGTATAATATTATAGCCTATATTATGTTTCCTCATCATGCAGTATTTGTGAGGCTTTAAATATTTCGTTGCAATTAGAAGCCTTACAGTTGAACGAACTAGGCCTGGAGCTATATGTATGAAAGAGATAACTCAAAATGTAAATCACATATTGTAATAGTGTATGCCTGATTAAATAACGACGCATTCCCTTTGTCCCTTCATATGCAGACGGGTTTATGTCCAACCTTCAAATAGGTAACTTCATTCTGAACCTCTATATGAAGGTATTCCGGACAATGTTTCGTCGATTTCCGAATGCTTTTGGAGAATGAGCCAAAGGCATTCATTTGTGAATGGACGTTTCTGAAGATTTGCAAAAATTTTCAAGATTCTATCGGAAAGTTTGAAATGAATTCATTTCGACTTTTAAGACCCCGGAGGTGCTGAAGAAGATGGATATCTTCTACCAGGTGTAAAAAGTTGTGTGTTTAGTGGATCAGTCGTGATATGTACATATTTTAGCGTGCATTTATGGTTTCCAATGTTGGTTTTTGAAAAGGAAATATTGAACTTGACCCAGCATCAAAATTTAAGCCCATGTCAGCTGGTTATCCGTAAGGAAACAATGAGCATTAGTTCTGTCCATAGGGCTTTTTATTTTCACACGACACAACAAAACTAATGCACCTTTCCTAAATGTTGACTCGCATAGGCTCGTATATCTACATATAGAAAAAACTTAACTGATAATTAATAAAAATGGTAAGGATACAATTATTATGATACAAATGGGTAAAATTTGCAATGATGATAATAAAATGAATAATCTTTGTCATTATTTACTATGACAGAATACCAGCAACATGTTTTGTTTACATGGACCAAATGTTCTTAAATTCTTGTGATTCAGTAAACTGATCATCCGCGAAGTCTAGGGCTTATATGACTCCGCCAACGGTCCGTATTATACCCTGGATATGCCCCCATACACCATAATGCTTGTTCTCTACTTCGCCGAGTGATAAGAGAGACGCTCCACACGATTGGACGCAAGCCTGCGCTATGGACGCTTCACTGATTGGTCAAAACGCCCAGCCTCGAGACGATGGTCGTGAATAGAAGTGATTCTTTGTTACATGGCTGACCGTTGGCGGAGTCATATATGCCCTGGATTTCAAAGATGTAAACTGTTTGGCTAATTTCTGAATTAGTTATGAAACAAGAGTCGTTTTCCAGCAACCCGCATATTCAGCTTCATGGATTGGTCCAGCCAAGCCAGTCCATGAATTTTGCCTCATGACACCAAATGGTGTAAAGATGGCAGCTGACACGGTTCTTGACAAAAATACAAACGCGTCGCTACCATCTGACACATAATGTACCATGCCAATATTCTGACCTGATGTTATTCCAGAACAAAATTTAGACCTTCGGTGAAACTTCTGAATGGTCTCAAGGGACCTTAATTCAATCGACATTGGTCTTCAAACTTTTTGAACAGAAGATGATATGGCAACTCGCTGGCAACAAAGTTTCTTCGACGTTAGCCGAACCATTTAATTCTTTTTGACAGCTGGTGGTGTTTTAAACTCTTCCACGGGTTTGTCCAATTGCAGAGCTCCTCTGGATCTGCAAGCATGTTCGAGGATTACGAAAAAAATCCAGTAAATGGATAAAGCGCCTCACGGAAAAATTCTTCGGCAATTCTTAAATCAAATAAGCCAGAACCAATGGGTTGAAGAATTTGACTCTTCTGGGGACCGTTGGCAGTTCGTGTCACTCATCAGTGCCGTGAGCAATAACACTACTAGGGCAGTCTGGTCCTGGCTGGAGACATTACAGTACTTTACTCACGTCACTGCAGGACTCAGTGACAGAAATGAGTACGTATTCGAGGAGACATATTCTATGGATACTGAGACTAAGGGAAATGAAGCCAGGCCAGTAATGTGTTATTGGTTGATTGGTTGGCCAACTGATGGATTGATTCAGTCAATGACACGCGAATTATTTGATTGAATGATTGACCCTTTGTCGTGAATGCAATTTGAATTGAGTTGAATGGATTTAGTACAGGAATAGTTCTACTGTATTATAGGAGGGGAGGGTCGCAAATGCTTCGGTATAGTGATGTATGATGTGTAATAAGATCATAATGTGGTCGTCGTTGGTGATTGTGGCAGAGAGGATGGTTAAATCGTTAACATGTCTTACTGAAGTAAGACTGACGGTATTGTTGATGGTGTTGAAGTAGTTACTGCTTCCGATGATGACGACGATGATGATGACGATGAGGAGAATGATGATGATGATGATGATGATGGTGACGATGTGATGAGGATGGTGATACTAATAATGATAACGGGGATAATATTGCTACCGTTGCTGCTGCTGATGATGATTATAAATAACTGACGACGAGGACTATGACGATAATGCAAAGGATGATAACGACGACAACGACGTTGATGTTGATATGGTGGTGGTGACAGTAAATATCGAAAGTGGTTGACGACGACGACAACGATGATGATGACGATGACATCATCATGATGATTACAAATGACGAGGTCGACGAGTATAATGCTGATCATGGTAAATGTGGTAATTTTGATGATGTTGGTGACGATCAATTTATGATGACGACGATAAAATGATAACAGTTTTTATGGTGCTGATACTGACAACGATTAAAAGTTCGGTTTAGCCAGCGCTAAAATGACAAATATGACCATAGCCATGATGACGAGGGTTCAACGTGAAGTAAAAACGCCAGAAAACCATAAATCGGTGGTACCGAGAAAGCAGAGGCGTTTCTGGGACACCATGACGGCCACTTAAAGCACAACCCATAAAACTAGCCTCTTTATGGGGCTATAAGACACGTGACACGATGACCGTTGCTTCTGTACTTGGAGGCAGTACTTTTATAGCAAGAGCGCTTGGAAAATCACGCCAGGATGAAATCACCCTGTAAATTGATCTCGCAAATCTAAAACGGATTTACCGACGTTGAAAATAAGCTCTAAAGAACAGACCGTTTTTTCCTTACGAGCTGGAAATATAAAGAACTTCGATTGGAATTTGACTCTAGGAAATTGAGTGTTTGGCAAAGTAGAATTTAAAGTGACACGCCTTCCAGACGTATACGAATCAATTACAGAAGCTTAAACCTAAATGCTGCCATCGACCGCCAGGGTTTATGTCGTGATGGACATCGGGTCCACGTTCCTAACCTGCATCAGACATGCTTTGAAACCTCTGCCAGTACATTAGGTTCGTGTCCCGTGCCAACAACCCTTCTGAACCGAAACACAGGAAGCAGAGAAATACAGATCCTAAGTTTGTGTTGTTGCAACGGATATCGAACACGGAAGGGAACGTTTTGTAAAATGTGTGCACTCCCCCTGAAATAGTTCTTGAATGACTGTAAATGCAGTTGGAAATGTTCGCCTTGATTTGTGTAGCGATGAAAGAAGTTTAAGAAAAAATATTTTCATTGATTTTAAACAATTTTTTTGGTAAATTACATTCAAACATCAAAGCTCCGTTCAGGACCGTGACAAATTAACTGTGCGTGCGACACTAAACAATGCTGCGAGGAGTTGACATTCTTCAGCCCTTGTCAACTTCCGGGTTGAAACTCCCAGAGAGATTTGTAACTGAAACACTAAAATGTAAGTCACGGTGACATGATGATAACTTCAAAACGAAACATGCTGAGCATTTAAAACTTTATAATTACATATAATTGCATGCTGTAAAATCCGATTATTTCTTCCTTTGCGTTAATTGCATCCACTGGTTGATACATATAAGTTGAGCTGGCGCAGGAGTCAAAATATCGTCTAACATAGGGGACAGGCAAAATGTAATATTTAGATGCTGGGAAGGTGCACGCACGTGCAATTCACGAGATCCATGACTAAACACTCTGCTGCACTGTGGTTAATCTACTACATGTATTATCGGGGGGGGGTGTATCAGAAAGTTTTAATAGTCACCAAGAAGTAATAAAACAATCAGGATGAAATTTTGGCTGTAACATCATGATGCTTACCTTCTTAATGGCCAACAAGTTATCTACTTTCCTTGATTATATTTTGCTCCAGTTGAGCCTAAACACCAGTACCCCCTGGTATGGAAAGATTCCTAGAGATGAAAAATCCGCTTCGCGGACAACGTTTTGACGACATGAATGTGGTCATTCAAGAAGTGGAGGCTTGGTTTCCATGAAAGCAGTGGACTTCTATTCAGGCGGTCTGCGCGAGGTCAAGAAACTGTGGTAGAATGTGTAATTCTGGATGGTGACTATGTAGGGAAGTCCTAAGGACAAGAAAGCAAAATAAAGTTTCTCTCCTGGTTACGTCTTGGTGATAATTAAAACTCTCTGATACCCCCTCGTATATGTCTTGATAACAACGAATTGTTGACCACAAATAGCATTACATGGATGTTTTGCCCTAGAGGTGCCCTGGTGGGACTCAAACCACAAGTGCCAAGGCTGGCAGATTGCTGGGCTAACGTGCTAACCCCTCTGCCATTCCGTGCCCAAGCAATGTGAGAAAGGGAAGGGGCATGGGAATTCTACAGGTACAAAATTCTTTGCTGGGTCCAGAGGGTCTCCCCAGGAATTTGTTTCTGGCCAGATGGCAAAAGACATGATTTTCTCAGTTCTGGAAATGCAAATTTTATGTGAGTGAGTGAGTGAATGTGATTTAAGGTAGCAGGGGGGGTAATATTTCAACCATAGTGCTACGGTTGGTACAAAGGGCACCAAATGTTTGAGTGGAACGAAAGTGTCCCAGCCGGGATTCTAACTCCCGAAGTTGTGGTTGTGAGGCAGACGCTTTACCAACTGAGCTACCCGGGCCCTCAAATTTTATGCAAGACTGTTTTCAAATGCAGGCTAATGAGCAAGAAAAGAAACCATAAAATAATACAAACAATCTACTCATAAAATATATATTTAATACTGACACAACAATGCAGATAAATTCACTCGTTCATAGATTCATTTCAAGAATGGTACAAAATGACCTGGGGAAGTCTGGACTGCTCAAAACAACTACCCCAACTCAGGGATCTAAGAAACAGACCCAACACCCTCAATGACAGCTGCTGACAAGCTTAAAAGGTCAAGGGGAAAGCACCACACAAGGTCAAGGTCAGAGACAGATTAATCAAATGATGGGAGAAATGATTACCCGTGTCTTGTCTCAGTGAATGGGATTTGTGTACTTCACATGGTTTTGACAATCTTTCAGCTATATCACTATGATGCTACTTCAGTATCCAAGCTCAAATTTGGTGACCTTGGAGAGATCAGGGCTTCCGGCCATTATGCCAGATGAACTGAGTGGACATGCAAACCACTGTGATATTCAGCACCACAAGCTTGAAAGACAAAACCCAGTGTATTTTACACAAGCAAAAGCATGAGTACGTAAGTGATTTCGGATTGCAAGTGAGTGATTTTGGATTTTACATGATTTTCTGCAATCTTTCGGCCATATCACCAAGGACTCACCAACATCAAGTCTGCGTCGGGGCTCCTGTCTCTCTGGGCTGAAAGAGAGGCACCCGGTTGGGACTCGAACCACAACAGCCATATTGCTGGGCCAACATGCTAACCACGGCACCATGCCCAACAGTCATTTTGGATTTTACATCGCCTTCAGCAATCTTTCAAGCCCACACACCCCCACTCCCAGTTGGCACCACCCCTGTAGACAGGAAGTAAGAAAATCTACAAGTTTATACCATTAGAAACACAGAAAAATCAGAAAAGATAAATAATTTGTTTAACCGAACAAAACTTCAACAACAGCAATTTCATTAATTTGTTTTAATGGGCAAAAATATAACCCTGCTTCTTACAATCTGATTCTCAGACTGTTTCCATGAGACACCTGCATCAGCCAAGAATCTTTACAATTCAACTGAACAGTGTATATCCCTTTGTTTGACTGTTAATATATTGCCGGAAAGGAATAAATGAACGCTTCATTGGAAACATTGTTCAGAGAAATACCATCTCAAGTGTTCCACGTCAATGTCAAAGGGTCGTCCAGAGCAATGATCGAGGCACCAGACACTGACAGTTCAAGTTCACAATGTCAGTAAAACATTACGCTTCATATCTACCTGTCATTCTCGTATTTATTTCCAGCAGTATATGTATGTTAATACAGAAGAATTAATCACCATCTGCAAATTTTCATTTAGTATGTGTGAGTGATTTGGGGTTAACGTCGTTTTCGGCAATCTTTCAGTCACATCACCACAGTCTCACCAACATCAAGTCAGTGTCGGGGCTCGTGTCTCTAATGACCTGTGAAAGAGTCAGTGAGTGATTTTGGATTTTATGTTTTTTGGCAATCTTTCAGTCACATCACCACAGTCTCACCAACATCACGTCGGTGTCGGGGCTCCTGTCTCTAATGACCTGTGATGGAGTCAGTGAGTCAGTTTGTGATTTTACATGGCTTTCTGCAATCTTTCAGCCATACTACCACAGTGTCACCTATATCACATCCTTGTCATGGTTCAATCTCCGGGCTGAAAGAGGTATCCAGGTGACATTGGAACCCATAACTGCAAAGGTTGGTAGATTATTGAGTCGGTACGCCAACCACAGTGCAATCCTGTGCCCCTATAACCAGTGAACTGCAAGAGAAGAATCCAGACTTTTCCCTGTTCCAGATGCTGAAGATATGCACTATGAACACTGACAACGCCATCTTGAAAAATCAACTATCGATTCAAGTTGATTACAGGAACATGTGAGACAGCCATGACTGAAATTTGACATTTAAGAGTGCTGTGTAGTGTGAATGTTGAACTTACCCCACTGTCTTTCAGAACCCTGTGCAGTAACTGTGACATCACCAGTGCATTTTTGGCTCTTGTGACTGCCACATAGAGAAGATTCTTCTCATCCGGGGCAATCTGAACTAACCTCCCTAAATAATAACAATAATACTCTGGTCATAGGAACATTGAATAATCCACTTGTCAACTCCCTGGGGAGTATACAACCAAAAGACACACAGCTACAGATTGAAAATAAAATATTTTCCAATCCTAATTCTTGATGTTAAATTCTTCATTCAGGGGCACTGTCATGTCTAAATGAGTCTTACATTTAGACAGAATATAACAAGGAAAAATGAAAACTTTTGCTGCAAATTAAATTTTTAAAATTCTTAACATTTGCACAATTATTCCCTCACAAATTAGCTCAAGGATTTGTTGAAAAGTGACCCCATTCCTTAGGTATCCATGGCAAAAGATTCTAAGAAAAGAACTTCAAAACTATTTGCAATTCAAAAAATACATTCAGTAAATGTTTTGCAAATAACGCTCTCATGAAGTGTGCAATGGTTCAAAAGGATTGCACAAAGCACTTTCAAGAAACATGATCTTACATTTACTGATTCATGTGATAGCGGCACTGAGTAATTTTATGCACTAAACAGTTATCAGGGACTTAATATTTTGCAATAATTTTGATGGAAGTATTATTTGTGCAACATTCAGTTCACTCGAGCTGCGGATATCACGTGACCACTGGGATTCCCTCTTCACTTCAATAAACTATTGAAACTCTGGTTCCACAGATCTTACTCTTGATTGGCTTGACATTTTACACGCAGTAACTTGCTACTTCATGTCACACTCAACCAGGAAACTGGTGGCTAAAAATTGCATTATTTACATGTCTGTATCTTGGCTCATACATCATATCAATGCCAAACTCTCCACACACATGTTGAATCAAGGTCCCAAAATAATTGGTGAGAATGTTTTTTGGAAACCAGACATGTGGCTTCACTCTTACATTTTAA
>JAUELE010133589.1:0-14205 GCA_031471655.1 Diodora aspera
ATGTTTCTCTTGCAAACTGTTTTTTCTTATCACACGGCATGAGACAATGCATCATTTTCTCTCTCAAATAATTGCCAGCACACGATTTATTTTGCACTTTGATATTATGAAATGTATCACTACTAGTTTTGGCTCCCATCGGGCAAAAACATTTCGGTTAGCCATAGTCTCCCCACCCCATTTAACTACCATTAATATTCCTGTATATGTAAAAACAGCACACACACTGAACAGAAATGATAATTACTAACATACGTTGATTTGTTGGTAATCACAGGGATATTAAATGTATACTGACGATCAAAAGAAAGTATACCGAAACCTTTTTTGGGTCATAAGCAATTTACCCCTACCACTGTTTGAGAACGACCCTGTCGACATTTAATGGTGATTATTGTCTAAATCAGATTTGATATGTTGTCAAATGCTCATACCTTCGAAGTAAATGTTCGGCATCACCGTGTATTTCTACCCTTTTCAGCCCTCCCCAAAACTGATCGGTGTACTATTTTTATTGATCGTCAGTATAGTTAAAGGGGGAAATGAAATTAACGTTAATTGGAGCGGTTGCGCCCTCCGGGGAAAACATATTTCATGATACATTTCATAACTACAACATGAAAAACAACAATAAATGTAGATTATCTCTGCAATCTATTTATCTTTTCTTTTGACTCAGGCAATCTATATATTGTCTCCGAAATTATCTGCAAACTATTTAATTGCACAATTAAGCAGGATCTGTCATTAGGTCAGAGATGGTCCTTGTATAAAAATCGATAGTAACGTATCCAAAGTGATAGCGGCGATGGATACTAATCAAAATTGCCCTGTTACAGAGAACAGATGCATTGCGTGGTACTATGTCTGATACAGATCGCTTCAGGGATAACTGTGTAGTTCAGTCCATACCTTGAATTGCTGGGATCTCCCTCAACAACGCTCTATGACGCTGGGAACTTGTCTTTCTTCGCCTTCTTATATTTTAAGAAGTCTGTGTCTGTCAATTAATGACTAGGGACAATGTTAATCAGTACCCACCACCGAAGTCACTTAGGATGCTATCTATTTTAATACAAGGACCAACTCTGACCTCCAACATGTTCAAAAAGCATCTTGGTGTAAGGATTTAAATTCAGAATCACGGAAAGAACCCGCATGTCCAAACAATACATCGGTGTTGGGATTACAGTCAGAAACTGGGACAGATCCCACACATTCACAAAGTATCCTGGGGTCAGGATTTATGATCAGAAACTCGGACAAATCCCAATGTTTAAAAAGTATTTCGGGTCAGTATTTAAGGTCAGAACCTAGGACAAATCCTGCACGTCCAACACATATGTCGGGGTCAGGCTTTATTGGAAAGATCCCGCATGTTCAAAAACGTTTTTTGGGGGGTCAGGATTTAAGGTCAGAGGCTCGGACTACCCTGCTCCTTGACTGTGGAGGTTCTCGAAAAGCAAACCTAGGTGAGACGTTATTCTATATCGTTCAAGGGCATTTAGAAGTTGCTAGAGGTGAAAGATAACAATAATTTCTTCACGGAGATCAACTGCTTGCTTTTATTCCTTGGGACGTTTCCGTGCCGTAACCAGTATTGCTATCAATCTTAACTGACGATGAGCCAGGATTACTCAATGGAGCAGACTCTTCATAACATAAATTTGAAACGAAAACGTATACCCGAAACACTATTCTGCTATACGATATTTAATTATAATACCCGGGGCCTAAGTAGAGTATTATTTAATTATCTGAGCTGTAGCGAATTGAATTGAAGCTGAAGTTTAGACATTCAAAATGTCACAAAGCAGTACAGTGGGAGTGAATTTAAAACGATTGTTGGGGATGGCAAAATAGTGTTCTGGATTTGAGGCGGATAAGAACAGTAGTTTGGAGATACTAATATTTACAAAGAGCTGTCACATTTAACTCGCAGTTCTGAAAATATTGAAATCCCTTGAACTCACTGGTCGCAAAAAAGGCTTAGACAAACTTGAATTAAACCCACTCACTTGTCCACCCACATTTAGGAGAATCCAAGCGGGAAGGGGAGGCGCCCCGGCGCCTAATAATTATTATCGACAAACCATGACCACAAATATCATAGGTTAAACTCCCAATTGTATCGTAAGCTATTATAAGCTGTACATTAAACTCGTACAAATCATTTCATTCACGAAAACTGACAAAAACCAGCTCAGAATACTTGTATGTTATTATTGATACTTTGCCAGGCTGACAGTTTCAGAAAACAGAATCCCTACCATTAGAAGCATTCTTGTAACAGGGGGTTATCTTGTTGTATAACCAAGGGAATTATGACAACATCTGTAACTGCGTATTGCTGTAATTATATGCTACTTGAATCCTGAGTGGGATGCTAATCTGACTTGAAGATGTACACTGATGCACAACCATCGAGAGTGTCTCGTCAAGTTACAGCAACTAAGTACAGAGAAAGTTGAAACGTCAGGAAAACGAACTTCAACGACATTCCCCAGGTAGCACACCGACGTCGGGCCGACGTTGGTTCATGAGCGGCAAGGTCGGCAAACTTTGTAGATCTTAACTGCGTTGGGCCCCTGACGGATGCTTTGCGAGTGAGTGTTGCATGATATGGTTAATGGGTAATATTTGTCGGCTGATATTGACAGCTCCTAAACATGCTGGTCCAATACATGTATCTAGCTGATGACTAATATTTTTGGGATATCAGTTCATTGGCAGCATGTCCAACCAACAATGATGGACCCTCAATGCATTGACCCGACATCAGGCCAAGTTTGGAGATTTATAGATGAAAGTCAGTTTATCGATGAATGGTTGGCTTAAATAGGTAGCGTTGGTTCGGCGTTGGGCCATTAAGGGGTAGGCTACTCTTAAGTGAGCATTCGGTTGCTTTCGGCTAACATAAACAGCTAGAGACTGCATTGACCCAACATTAGGCCCATGTGGAATAATTCATTATTTATGTCAAGTAATGGGCATTATGTTTGGCTGAGATAGACGGTTACATTGATTATGTTGATTCCAGCCAAGTATCACTTCATAGACAATTTATGGTTGGCTCTCAAAGGCCGCTCCTAACTGCATTTTATGTTGGACCGATGATGGATGGGGTGGTATTTGTCACCTATATCTGCATTGGTCTGATGTCAAGCTGATGAAAGATAGTTTCAAGTAAATGTTGAGTTGTTAAGTTGATCCTAACTGCGTTAGTTGGATATTGGACAGATCACAGACTAAGCAAAATTTGTTGCCTATCAACACTATGTGTTTCCCATCCTACTGCATTATCCCGATGTCAAACCGATGAAGGCAATGTTGTAGTGTAAAGTGGAATGGAAGTAGAAGTCCACAGCTCCTTGCAACAGTGGTCATAGGTTGGGTCAGTAAAAGGTACTTTCAAGTCAATGATCGGTTTGTGGGCTGTGTATATGATTGACTGAAATTGGTTGTACCAACTGCATTGGCCCGATGTTTGGCCGATAATGGATTGGGTGCTTCAAACTGCATTGGCCCGATGCTGGGCCGATGATGGATTGGGTGGTAGTTACCCATCCTGAGCTGTTAATTAAATACATTGGCATGATGTCAGGCTGATCGAAATACTTTGAAATTAATTTGTAGTTGTTAGGTTGATTTTAACTGCATTAACCTGATGTTTGACCGATGACGACCTAGGCCACTTGTCGCCTATCAAGAACTCCTAACTTCGGCTGCCCCATGTCGAACCTATGATGGAAATAGTCTAGTATAAAGATAAATGGAAGTAGAAGTCCACAGCTCCTTACAACATTGGCCATAGGTTGGGTCAGTAAAAGGTACTTTCAAGTAAATGATGGGTGTGTGGGCTGAATATATGTTTGACTGATATTGGTTGCAGCCAAATGCTGGCCCGATGCTGAGCCGGAGATGGACCGATGCTAAATTAGGTTGTAGTTACCTATCATGAGCTGTTAATTAAATACATTGGCATGATGTCAGGCTGATAGAAATACTTTGAAATGAACTTGTAGTTGTTAGGTTGATTTTAACTGCATTAGCCCAATGTTTGACCGATGACGGCTTAGGCTACTTGTTGCCTATCAAGAACTCCTAACTGCGTCTGCCCGATGTCGAACCGATGATGGAAATTTTCCAGTGTAAAGAACCAAAATAGGAATATTTCTAGATTATCCTTTGTAGAATAAATGTTGGATACATTTCCCAAATTTATTTCATTCAAAATAAAGAACAATTTAAATATGATGGCAGAATTTAATTAAAAAAAAATAATTTCACAATTATCAGTGTGTATGAGAAATTAAAATACCAATACTAAAACATGGCTGCCAACTATATTGGTCCAATGTCTGTCCGTTGAAAGATATGAAGCACATTTCTGTTCCTGTGTGTTATTTCCAAACCTACGATGTCACAGTTTCTGCGAGCCTAACATATTTCGGATAACAACAAAGGGATCGATGCAAAACATTCTGCGGACTTGCTCGTGATCAATTGCCATGCTGAATGTAAGTATTACTACCTTACTTCTAAATCTAAATTTAGCAAATGTTAATGCATGTACATGTATAGAATCTGCTATTGTTAAAAAGGTTTTGTTTGCTGAAAATATAGAATATGGCTTCACTGTCAGGCAAATTTGCACTAATTTAAGCCGCCCTACTGGATTTGGTCTGTTTGGTATTAACTCCCATTGAATCCACTGTATTTTGAGTATTTCAGAATATTTCCACTTTCAACTATGATATGTTTCTTGAAAATGAAGCCACACACATTTCTTTTTCCATACTGCCTTTTACCTTGTGGATATCGATTTTGTTCAAAGTTTTTAAAGTTATGTCACTTCAAATTGATTCAGTCAATATTTTTAAGCGATCTTATTTAGCTTCAAAGTACAAGACAATGATAGTACCTTCTATGACTGCTGGCTCCGAATGCTGTTATGTTTCAAGTTGACAAATTCCTTAGAAATGTGAGACATTAGATCTAAGCTAAATAGCTATTGGCTTAACGATGTTGGGCCGATGTTGGCCTGACGTATTAACGATGCTGGTCCGACGTTGGATCAAAGCTAGACCGATCAATTAAGCCAACATAGAACTGATGGTGTGTGCATGATGTTTTAATCGATATTTGGCTGATGTCGGACCAATGTTGGCCCAACGTTGTTTGGCCAACATGGAACCGATGGTGTGCCGATGATTTTGGGGCAACGTCGGACCGACGCTGGCCCGATGTTGTTTTGCCGACATCGGGCCGACGTAGAAACGATGAACAAAACTTCATCGGGCCGATGAAGTTAACTGCGTTGGACCGATGTTGCCCCGATGTCGGTGTGCTACATATACATGGGTCAGTGCTTGATGAAACGCTTGGCAACACCAGATCTCGCACTGACGCAGAACAGTTATTTGAAATTTAACATGATTTCTGGGTATTTTGTCAAAATGTATTCTGCTTTACCTTGATGTCAAGGATCTCTTTCCCAACTGAGATCCACGCAACCATCGCGGGATTTGAGCTCGGCCAATATGGCCGGCTATATGTTGGTCAGAAGTCTAATCATTTCACGGTTCAACATGATACCCCGTTCTGCATTCAACATTCACGGGTTGAGGCGGGGGTCGAAGAATATAGGGTTGTGGGAAGGGGAGAGGAGTAATTTCTAATAAGGGGTTGAGGATCATACTTTCGCGGTATATGTAACATTGGCTGCGTTCTGGTTTGTTTCCAAATATTTGATACGGTATTTGAAGTACAACGTAAAATATACTACAAATATAAATATTGCCAATATCTATAAAGCTAGCCGAGTCAGCGAGTGCGCACAAAACCTAACAACAGCAGTTATTTTTGGCTCTGAACAGCTTCGTGTACCTTCGGAACATACGCAATTACGTGTTCTGCAACGCTACTGGTTGAACCACACATAAATCGACAGGTTCGAAAGCACCGTAATGCGATGGCGTGGTCATGTGACACTGGAGCGTCTCGGAAATTAAAATAAGTGCTGTTAGTAGTTGATAAAAGTCCATTTACCATTTTAAGAATTTATGTAAATTGCAAAGTTAGTGAAGTATATGATGTTAATGTCTTACAAATTTGAATACAGCACATCTGAAACATTGAATTAGACACGTTGTGTATCTCATCTTATGGTGAAGTGAAATTAGCAAAACTGCCCCAAGACCATTGAAAGTATTTTTTCAGTATCGAAGCTGGATAAATCTTGTTCCACACAAAACCCCTGGTATTTTATCTAACGTCTCCTTGAAGACATGTTGACATTTCTATGGCCTGTGTAGCTATCGCATATCAGTAAACAATTGAAAACGATTCTAAACATATTTAAAATGTGTAACGCTGTTTAAACGCATTGAGGCTAAAGCGAAAAATCAACAACACAACATCATGCATACATATACTGACGCCCCAAAGAAACACTGCAGAGAAAAATAAGTACAACTTTTACCAATTCCCTGTTTTTCTGTCATTGTTCATCATAAATGTTCTTACTTTCCAAGACTTTCATTTGATTCGCATTGCGCTGAAACAACACTCCCAACACTCCCTTGAATAAATATCTATGAGATGACCAACATTTGGTTGTTAGTATTCGGCCTTCTCTGAAACGTCTTGGTATAGTTCCTCTTCGGCGTCAGTGTAGTTAAAACTAACAAGGTTAGAAGTAAATCACGGTTTGATCGTGCTTCAAAAGAGTAATTGTCTGACCCGTGTTTTAATGCACATCTACCCCAAGCGTCAAACCAATCTGAACTGCTTGTTCACAGGACAATGCCATTCTCTACATTTTACTGTAAAATATGGCTCTCTGGGACAACGTTACACACATGTGACAGATCCTCGGGGTAACGCAAGACAACAGCGACCCGCTGATTAATGTCCAGGGACGTCCATGATGTAAATATATTGATATGCCAAATCCCCAGATATAATCATTTACTTCAACTCAAGTCATGCTCCTTCATTACCAAACAATCCATATAACAGCGAAGTCAAGCCATGTGAACAATTCATGTGTCTGCCTCCTGTGATGAAGTATGTATGTCTCTCTTGGAGCGAATTGTCCCCAAGGGACACAGTTGGAAATGACTGCACCAACAACAACCTACCCAGTGGACAATGACGTACGGTATGAAAAGCATAAACCTACCCTTCAATCTGTGCCTGAAAAATAAATTCATGTCCTAAAAGATATAACAATTGTATGTAAAATGTAGGAATAAATAAACTTTATAAATTTTGCAACAGGTGATAATATTATTTTTAATCTGCGAATTGAATGACACTCTCTATTGTCCAAGTATGACGTTATAATAGTATTCTGGTTTCCTAACGATCCATCTGATTAGCCTCAAAATCAAAAGTAAATGTTTAATTTATGAATCTAGAGGCTATGTTCCTATAACATACACTTCGGTAAGGATTCGATAAATCAATAAACTAATTAATTAAATGAAAGAAGTCTATTTTATGCTTCTGTCGTGCATTAGTTGAAGATCATTTTTCAACTGAAGCGTGCACAACCGCGAAATGATGAGCGTCAGGTTTTGATGCTTGTAAATCATGTCCATAAAGAGAAAGAGGAAATCTACTATTCCCCTTGCAATAGAAGTCCGGCCTCACTGGTATTATCTTCAGCCAGCTGAGAACAAGAACCACTTATCGATGCTAGTCTGAACAAAGGTATAAGTAAACAATACCATGTATTAGTCCTATTGGTTTGATAGAAAAGGCCACAGGGAATTCACCTGTGCGGAACAAACGCTTCAAATGATTTTGTCAGGAACAATAATACGTTGTGTGGAATTATTGTGTATAAGTGATTGCTGTCACATCTGAAGAATCACGACATAAAATGAAAATTTATCTTTTAATAATTGACTGGTTTTATTGTTGTATAATTGCAGATGCAATCAAAAACATAACTTTTGCCATGCACCGCTGGCAACTGATTAGATCAGGCAACATAGCGTTAGACTATTGAACAGGTAAACACTACAGATTAGACTACCTCTTGCATAGTAATGACTGCTGTGCCTCGGCATCAGACATATCATGGTATGCATGTTTGTTCCTCGTAATTGCTGTTTTGACACTGCAGGCACATCATAGTTGTACATGCGACGCTATATTCGCATAACCGACCTGGAATATATGTTAAATATCGATGTTATAACCACTAACGTTCTGTTGAGAATACTAATGTAAGAATAACGATAATATAATGTAGTTTTCGTGAAAATAGTTATTCCTGGTAGCATAACATATATGAATAAAAATGTAAGTGAAAGTACAAGACATTGTTATCAGATATCAAGTTAAAATAGTTGAATACATCTCAAGATACATATAAAAGTCTTGTGTTAGTGACATGTTAGGACATAGTGTTGATATGCACTGCATTTGCTTATGACTGATAGAGACAGCCATCGTGGTTACTGTTTTTAGTAGTCGTCACTAATACCTGTCTAAAAGGATAAGCCAGACTTGTCATCTCTCTGAGTCTTTGTGAACCAAGGTCGACGATTTCTTTAATACAAGAAACACACCTATGTTAAACGGTTCCGTGGTTCATGCTCACGAGGCAGACTTTCCAATGAATGAACACAGGTGTGTTAATCCACCTGGTGATTTCGTGTGCATGGGGCCAAATGTGTCACATGAAAACAATAGGCTCAGACGCACGTTGACTTCATAATTTAATGAGGCTTATGTACATGAATAAACAAATATTGATGAAAATTACTGAAAGTTGTCTCGCTTGTTTTATTATTGTCTTTGTTTAATCACAGTAAATGAGAGCACCTCAATATATGGTCACAACAGTGTAACTGCATTGCAATGTGAATACTCTAGTAAGACTGATATCAAATCAACACGTATCACATCAAATCAGTGAATAGGCACACAGTTCACCGCCTGGTCAATGTTCAGATTGAACACAAAGTTGATAGAGTGACAAGTCAAACAATATCAGAACGATCTAAATGAATTTCAAATGAATTTACTAGAAAAAACACACATAATTTGGGAATGTTTGCACGGAAAATAAGTCAGTCTGGTAGCTCTCGTTAATCTATTATCAGAATAGTTATTAACAACAACTCCACACCATAAGAGCCTACTGGTCGACTTCCTGGGCATAACTCGGTATGGAAAGGTCGACTTCGTGTGCAGAAACCTGTTAGACTACAGCAGATACATAGAATGCTCGTGTTACAGCCAGACAACTAGGGACACAATAGAGAAAACGATTATGTACCTAAATGATGATTATCCTTGCAAAATAAGTAACCTACAATTAGTGTTCCGCTGATATCGATTGCAAATACGACATATGAATTATCTTCCTTGGAAATGAAAAGTCCATAAAAAATAACGAACCTTTTGATAATGTCTCCTTTATTACAACGTACGAAGCTTTAAAGACACATCTGAGAAAAATAATACATTTGGATTCAAAAACATCTTGGAGCGAGCACTGACCGACTGCATGGTATACTCTACATTCACTGATGCAGCCAAAATGTGTTGACAGTGCACTCTGTCCTGGTGTAGAAATAAAGCCATGTCTTTGACAGAACAGAATGGTAAATGTACTCCTACTCAACCTCCTTATGTTTAACATCAGAGAAAGTAAAAAGCACAAAGAAACTCGATTCCCCTGCTTTCATGTTCCCGTTTCTTCCACCCTGTCATCGATCTCTAATGTGTTCTTATCGAAGCCATCTGTAATTATAACACTAGTATCCCCACCAACCAGATGTCTTGTTTGTCATCGTCTAAATGGATACATTATATAATCTCCTACTTAATTACAGCGCTATGAGACTCGACAATGCAATACGCGGATCTGGTTTTCCTTGCCCCGGAGGCACCCAATATCCTGGAGAGACAATAAACGAATTTTCTGGAGTCAGATTAAGTTAGTAGGAATTGGTGTCCGCATCACAGTGCCAGAGACAGTCTGGGATAAGCTGGAGTTAACGACTCTGGCAAACTGGATAGCAGCACTGAAGAAATTAATTACATCAACAGAAAGACCGGCTTAAAGCAGGGTATTAAAGGGACGGTGGGAGGTTGTACTTTTTTCGGTCTCCACAATGGCTGTCGCAAGTCCTAATCTGATTGAAGTCAACATTTTTTCGTTTGTAATTTCTCGTCTATTTTAGCTTCCAACAACACGTAGCGATATTTTGTTAGATACGCACACTGACCGATTTCAAGATGAAAATAGGATAGTACATGTACAAAGAAAGCGCTAGAGAAAGGAAGGAAATGTGGGAGGTCGATTGCTTTATGGTTTATCATTAATAATATTTCTCGGGTTGTAACCAACTACTGAGAAATGTCATTCCTAAATCAGAAAATAATTATGTTATCTTGACAACACTGGTTCTCTCTGATTAAAATGGATGCGAATTACGAAAGAAACATTAAAGCGTTATCTCGCATGATAATGTTTGCTGAGCCAACAGTACCGTGATATCATTTTACTGGCTCTAATGGGTAATGTGGGTCACCTTCCATCCTCAGGCCGATCGGCACTCTGATTTCTCTGTGTAAACTTTCAGCTTGTTAGCAGCAGTTGCGCACGAAAAAAAACCCGTCTGAAAAGTGAAGAACATCATTTGTGTCATTGCAATACTATACAAAGCATCACCAATATTATCATTCAATCATACACATCCAGGATTTTTGGAAATTGCGGGGGGGGGGGGGATTTTTAATTAAAGGTATCATTAACTAGGAGGCTCCATGGGCATGCTCCTCGTAAAATTAGAAAAAAATGAACATGCAAGATGGTGCAATATAGGTCAATTTAACGCGTTTTATTTGATATTAACATAACCGAAAATTTTAAAAAGGCGAACTGGATCAGAGCCTACCCCATCAAGACAATTTGTTCTGGTACTTTTCCGTCATCGGTATTGCTCGAGAGTCACAGGGGTTCGAATCACTGATTGCTCAGAAGAGAAATGTATATAGAAGCAGCGGATAAACATATTGATTTGAGCCAGCTCAGGGAAGTTGTTCCCCTTAAGTATAATTGTTTTAATATTATACCCTAGGAGTACGAAAATATAAAACAGGCACATTTTGCTGAACCAATTTAATTTCTGGGTAATTTCAGGCTGAACAATCAGGAAAATGATTAGACAGTCGAGAAAAACATAATTTTTACTTGTTGCATAGATCTACTGACCAGTCATTAATTCGAATTCCTGTGTCTCCAGTCAAGGTTTCGTTAGTGACATGTGAATTCCTTGCTTTGTATGCAAAAAGAGTTCGAGATGCCCAAAATCTTCCAATTCTGAGTTCTAACATAAACTCGTGTTGCGGGACTGAATTGTATTTTGTATCCTTGAGAGGTAACAAACAAGTTACAAACGAGAACGCTGAAAGGTATAGGTTTATAATGTTGCATATCAAAAGGTATAATCATGTAATCTGTCAGGATACCCCTTTAATAGTAATTGAGTATCCTACCTGCCATGAGAATATATATACCGACATTCAAAAGAAACGATAAAGGAAAATAGTATTACAACCCTTAACAACTTCTGTTTTCTTTTATGTCACTGTTCATCAAAAGTGTTTCTACCTTCATCAAGTTCATTTGTTTCGCATTCTACTGAAACAATACTCTCTTGAATAAAAATCACTCAAAATAGTCATTTGTTTTCCTTCAGTCATCTCTGAAAGGCATGGTATAGTTTCTTTTGGACATCAATATATTTGTTTATTATGTGTAGGTCAGTGATCGCGTTGACAGAGTGTGCATGCAATGAAGGATGCTGGTGTTCAACTGCAACGTCTCACAGGAGAGTTTACAAAAGCATATGCAGATATTTTAATCTAAATTCAAACGCCTACAGGTTATCACTACGACAGTTATATAGACTCCTTAAAATGTTACGGTCTTTTGCAATATTCCTCTCTTTGGGTAAATGGAATGAATTTAAATAAATAAAAAACTCAAGGGATGCTATAAAATTGCGGCATAATAAAGTCCCACACTGGGTGAACTGCATTAGCTGATTTATGACTGTTGTGTTGCTGTTGGTCCCCAGAGGAGGTAGTTATTACTGTTTCAAATTCCACCTTCGCATTATTATACACGTTTCATTATCAACCGAACCTAAACGCGAAGAATTTAATTTGCTCAACAGTCATCTGTTGTTGAAATTGGTTCGAACATGGTTATGTTAGTTTTAAGTCCAAAAAGCTGCTGATGTCCGTTGCACATCTCAAAAACAAAATCGAATGCATATTTATATTCACTGACCTCTAACTGTTAGGAGGAGGATGGCAGAATTAGAAATCATATCTTCTATTTAAGATGTCAAAAAGAGAAGCGTATACTGTTTTAGATTTCAGCAATCCTTCGTCCATGCCACTGCGAGTCAGACATTCATCACCACGACCCTAAGCCTACATGTATTTTCAAGTGCTTTAACGTTGTCAATGGACATTCATGCGCTTTCCGGACATGACATGTTCACAGTAACTATCAACATCGTTCTGCGCACCTCAATGCATATGTCAGTACAGTCATATTACTTTGTCGCTATGAAAGACATCTCTGGATTTCTTAAAGGAAACGTAACTGGAATATATTTCTGTTTTAGAGAAAGGGAACAGTCAGTTGTGTGGATATGTCTGGATAGTCAGGAACTATATGGATAGATAATTCATAAACTATATTTGTAACGTCACCTTTCTCATACACCAATCTGCATGTATGTTGTAGCAATCATAACTTCACATCAACCGTATCGGCCTAGTGATCTGCCAGCCTTAGCAATCATAGTTCGAGTCCCTACCGGGTACCGTTGTCTTTCAACCCGGAGATTGTGTCGTTGGTGACACGGTGGTGATATGGCTCAAAAGATTGCCGAAAACCACGTAAAATCAAAAATCATTCACACACTTCACATGTTCCAAACAGCAAAATAAAACACAGTTAAGAAGGAATGTGTCTGATATGTTTTTAACATAACAAGACCTGTGTCCGAATGTCGGAACTGATATACATGTACCTATTCTTCAGTTTCAAGGGCATGAAATGGCAAGGTGGTTAGTGTGACGGTCCAGCAATTGGCCAGCCTTAGCGATTGTGGTTCCAATCCCGCCCTGGTATAAGTCATGGTTTAATTATGTCTTTCACCCCTGAGATTGGCCCCTGACGTGATGTAGGTGACACCGTGGTAATATAGTTGAAAGATGACCGAAAACCATGTTAAATCCATAATCACTCACCAACTCACTCTGCGGCTTGAAATATAATTAACTCGCCACTAAGCTCATGCTCCAACCGCCCACATAGTTGTACCCTTCTGAGCATTAATAGCGTATGTAGATTAAATGTACGTACACGGCATTAATTTCCTCACGGTTCCATTATGGTTATCATAATGCAATTACTGTCTGAACATAATCCAAGAGATCATTTGTGCCTGATAATGCCTGAACTTGTGCGCAATATTAAACCGATTCTGTGCCCAGTTGCCCAAGCCGAGGCCTAATACCGACTTACTGTGTTCCATCTAGAGGCCAGATTCACAGATAACACAACTCAATAAGGATAAACATTCAAATACCTCACAGCCGGAGGGCAAATATATTAAGCGATTCCGAGCTCAAGCGGTAGTCTAATTATTTCAATGTTCTGGGCTTTCATTCGTAGACTCAATTTACATTATTAACTTTACTGTCACGGTGTGTGTGGCGAAGCCAGGCGGTGCGCGAGGAACACGGAGCAAGTATGAATGCTGATGTGTTTGCATATCAATGCCAGTACTGTTTGCACACGTAAAACGAGATGTGTAAATGGGGGATATTGACAAAAGTCATACGACTAGAGTGTTACAAGTCATAGTGCAAGGGATCATGCTAGAAATGCCGGAACGTAATCTTAAAGTTGCATGTTACTGCTTGTCTGACATCCTGAACCGAAGGCTACCCCCAATGAACTGAACATTTACCCTGTGACACAACTATACAAGAGCAGAGTGTTCGTGGTCATAATCTATGTTCAAGCCCATAAATAGAGTGGTTACTGTAACGTACCCTATTGGATGCAGAGATACAAATTTCGTACAAATAACATCTGCTGAAAAAAGTACTTATATAATGTTAAACGCATGTATTTTCACGTGTGGGATT